>CAUYRT010080663.1:0-20751 GCA_963574885.1 Lepilemur ruficaudatus
TAGGGGAAAGGAATTCCTCAAAAACTGATTTATGTGATTAACTGTACACCTTGGTAAATTCACTGAAAATCATTTAATTGTACACTTAAAGTGGAGTAAAGGCATGATATGTAAAGTATACTTCAATAAAGAAAAAAAAAAGAAATACCACAAAAATAATAAATTCATTAGTTGTACAACCTAGATGGCAATAGAAAATAAAGAAAATAGATCTATCTGCTGCTTTCTTTCTTAGATCACTCTCCACAGATCTTCTGCTCTGTCATACTGGTAACCCTTAGGAAGCTTCTTAATATTAATTTTGTACTCCTCAACGTTAATTCCAAATTTTCAGTTATCTTTTTTTTTTTTTTGAGACAGAGTCTCACTCTGTTGCCCGGTTAAACACCCTGGTGTCAGCCCAGCTCACAGCAACCTCAAACTCCTGAGCTCAAGCGATCCTCCTGCCTCAACCTCCCAAGTGGCTAGGATCACAGCTATATGCCACGGACGCCCAACTAATTTTTTCCTATTTTTAGTAGAGACAGGGTCTCACTCTTGCTCAGGCTGGTCTCGAACTCCTGAGCTCAAGTGATCCTTGTGCCCCGGCCTCCCAGAGTGCTAGGATTACAGATGTGAGCCACTATGCCCCGCCTACCGTTATCTTAAAAAAAAAAAAAAAAAAACTTTGAAATTCCAAAAGATTTCTAAGTATTTTGGAAGTTTCAAGTTTTCCAATTACTAAAACATCATCAAAAAAGGAAAAACTAAGAAAAAGTTTATCTGACCTTTATTAAAAACTTTCTCTATAATAATCCTCATAGACAGTAGTCAAAAATAAACTAGAATTAGGCAGTGACAGTACTTCACAAAGATAGGGATTATATGTATCACGGAGCAGTATGAGTTTTGAATCGGGAGAAAATCTGTAAACAAGCAAGAAAAAATTTGAGAAGTAGATCAGTTTTGGTCCTATCTGACAAAGTTATGAAATGAAGTGTATGAAGTTTTTGTAAGACAACTCTCTTGGAAGTAAATAGATTCAAAAGTATTATAATAGCAGTTTATCATTCTCCATCATTGATTTAAAAAAAGAAACACTGATTTTGTATTTGCTGCTCTATCTTTGGCCTTTCCAAATGATTTTTTAAAAATCTACTTCAATAGTAGTTTCTAAATGTGTACTTTCCAGCCTTATAAATATTTTTGTCAAACAAGTATCACCAGAGGGACACTGCCCATGACAAGATGTTCTGTCTGCCATCCTCATCACTGTACAAACTCTTAACATGTTTGTAATAATTAAGAAATGTCTGAGAATGCCTGGAATTCTTAGAAAGGAAGTATGAGGGAGGTCATGAATACAGTTGATATGTTAGAGGAAATAGTCCTATGCGTGGGATCGGTTAAGCTTTTAAAAATCATGACAACAATCCAGTAACAGAATTTAAAAAACGATTTTCTACTTTAAGCAATCATAGAAAGAATATACTACATTGGGAAAAATGCAAATTTTTTAATATAATTCAAAGAATGACAAAGATAGTCCCTGCTCTCTAAGAATTTATGATACAAAGTGAATATACAGAAAACAATGCAAAATCAAGGCAAAGTGACCAGTATGGAACAGAATACTTAGGGAAAAATATATATTTAAAAGCTAGAACTTAAGCTAGACAGCATACAAAATATGCATATGTATAATTTTAAATACAATGTAAAGTTTGTATTTATATTACAATTTATTTTATGTTATAGTGGCTTCTACAGCAGATTTATATTCCTAATATATTTTTCATAGGATGTTTCTAATAGGAGCACATTGTAGGATGTAACAGAAAATAATATTGGAGAAAAATAGGTCAAAGATGGGGAGCAGCAGAGTTATAGGTGACTAAGATTCAAAACTGACCATAAAAATATTTCACAAAATTAATAATTTCTCTTCCCAGGAAGAAAGAAGAGTTAACCATGTTTGAAACAAATATAATTAATTAAAACACGACTTCTTCAAATTTGAAATTTTTTAGCTTTTTAAATAAATATATTTCCTTTATGAATTTATAGGACAAATCTACATTCAATATCCAATGTCCAATATTTGACTATCAGTTAACCTAAATCAAACTCTTACTAACGACTGTGGAAGATTCTGTGGAGTCAAAAACAGAAGCAGAAGATAAAGATCCTGCCCTGGAGAGTTTGCTACCTCCCTAGCTTTGGGGAAAAAAAAACCTCAAGTAAGACTAGAAATTGTTATAAAAAGGAAAAATAATCTATTAAATTTTATCAATTTATACTTTTTGGAAATGTGCTATATATTATCTCATTTTTCAACATTAAATCATTAATATTCTAAACCCCAAATGCGGTGTAAATTATAAAAATCTGAATATTAGCAAAAGTTACGTGTTTTGGATGCTTAAACATGAACATAACAAGCTTAATGCACATTTGAATAGAAAAAGTACATACTGCAATAACAAAGAGAAGTCTTCTAAAACACCAAGAAACTTTACCATTGTTACTCTTTCTCATTCTTCAGTAGAGTCTTTGACTATAGCCTGTATTCTCTGTAAGTTCTCAAAGCACAAATCAGAGGAATAATTCAGGAAACCTAAGAAGCAGTTTGAAACCAAAAAGAAGGGGAAAAATAGTATCATTTTTCAACCTATTAAAAAGATCAAAAATTAAAGTACCAGTGTTGACAAAGATGTGAGGAAAATAACATTCTCTTATTATACTCTGGGGTATAAACTAATTCTAAGCCTTGGGAAGGCAATTGGGCCATATCAATTTTTTTTAAGTATACACACCCTTTGACCTAGCAATTGTTGCTCCAGAAATATGTCCTACTTAAGAATACATAAAAGTGCCTAAGAGTATATGTACAAGGATGTTCATTGTAGCATTATTAGAGAAATTAAATACTAAACTCAGATGTTCAATAAGAGAATGAGTAAATAAAAATTATGGCATAACTATCCTGCAGAATAATTATACAACAGTTATAAAGAATGAGTTAGACTGGTACATGTAACAATTAGTAGGATGTTTATGATTCATTTTATGTGAAAAAGGTAATAGGAAGAATGTGTATGATCCCATTTTTATTACTAATATAGACATAATATATTATTTTCTATGCTTATATAGATAGATGCATACGTGTGAGGATGAATACAAAATGGGGAACACCACATCAAACTGTGAGTGGTTAATTCAGAGGGCAAGAGTGGAAAAGAGTGAAAAGAGGGAACATTTGTTTTTTATTTTACACATTTCTACATACTTCGGAACTTTGCCAAGTAACATATATTATTTTTATAATTTTTTAACAACTCAGTGGAAACATTAAAAGACAGGATAAGGGCTAAGAGGAAGGTGATTAAAACAAAATAAAATACAGAATGCTAGGCTATAGTTTCTTATTTTCTCAGATTTTTGAATTCAAATTAGCTCAATTCAATTAACTTAGTAAAACTCCAGGACTTAAATTTTTTCTTTTTCATAAAGGCCTCTGTATGAGATGGGGGATGTGGGTAGAGCATGAACAAAAAGATGACTGTACAAACTACATGGCTCCCTCTCTACAACACTCTAAAGAAACAAGCATCAGAACACCACGTAGTGGTCTGCTGAATTTCACCATCACAACAAAGGGAGCTGTCTGGAAGGAAGTTCTCTGTCATTGTTCAACTCTGAATTTATAACTGGGAATTCTGAATAAATAACCTTATTTAGCAAAATATCCTATAGCATAAACACAAAACATTCTTTCTAAACAAAGATAGATAAAGGCAACATTAACTGATTCTCAAAGTATAATATAGACTAAGAGGGTTTAATTTTGAAAGACTGGCAAATAAACATCCCCTAGCCAGGCATAAGTAACATTTTGTGCTAAATAAATGAATGGTAAAGAATCTGATTTTGTTTATTTTACCACATACAATAAGAAGTTGTTGAAACAGGATGGTGGGTAGACATTTCCTTTATAATTTTACAGTATGATTGAAAAATGCTCTAATCTTTGAAATCTAAAGTTGTAAAATACCACCAAAAGATTCTCAATAGTTAGTACTATAAGCATAAACCAAATCAAATGGCAACCACATGCACACACAGTGCAACCAACACACACACGTAGCATATTTCAGGTCATATTAACACACAATCATTAACAAACCACATTCTGACAGGGCTCAAAGACAGTGGGTTTGAGGATCTCTGTTGGTTAAGGTCAAGATCTGCAAGATCCCCAAAGCCCATGGGAGGGTTATATTGAGTTCAACAGGATCTGTTAGATTTGGCAGTTAGTGTTTCAACCCAACCACAATACTATATGACAGACAGTAACTATTTCTCTATTCCCTGTTTTCATCTCACATGAACACACTAATCAGAATCTGGCCTCAGGTATTCCACCTGGTCAACTTCGTACACATACTTTCCCTGCCTGGCCCCTGTAACTTATTGCTCTTTACCTCAGAAACTTTCTGTGAAGTACTGCTATGTAACCTCTAGCACATAAAGTTCAAGCTAACGTCTGTGGGAAATAAACTGTAAGAGTTTTATTAATGAACTCTTACTTGGTTTGACATATCTCCCTGTACGACACAAACCAAACTGACATTTCTAAACATTTAAAATCTAAGTCAGAAAAAGTTTGAGAACCCAGTAGGATAGAATATTCTTAACTAATCATAAGCATTTGGTCAAACCGTTATCTTGGATAAGACCCACTTAATTATAAATCTTGAAATCAAAATATTCATAAAATGAGCCACACAATAATAACGACATTTTCTAGTACATCATTTAAACATTGTTTTACTAGCCTTAATTTTTCTCCCTCTTTTGCTCTGTAAAACAACTTTCTGTTCATTCCTACACCAACTTTAAATCAAAATGTGGCATGCATATCACTGAGTAAAAAATATTGGGCCATAAACCAGGTAATTCAAATTTCACAATGTTTCACAAACAAAATCATAAACTTATATATCTTAACTTATAAATCTTTATGTTTTCCTACTAATAAAATGGAGACAATTTTAATAAACGTATGTATGATGCTAAATGAGTATTATAATGCTAATCATTTAAATCTTACGTGAGAAAAATTTACTTGTCTTTAAAGATGAACTTTATTGTAGGTAACAGAGACATTCCTTAACAGAAAAACTAAATCCCTCAGAGGATTAACTTCAATAGCAAACAAATCTTTAACAATCATCCACTCATATATCCTACATAACCAAAGCTAAGTGAAAAATTTTAACTCATGGGGGAAGAAGTAACTTTTAAAGAATGAAACATTTTGTAAATTAAAAATCCTTTTGTAAATTAACCAGAGATTCTTGGAGAAATGGTGGATTCCAGCTGGGGCCTACGTGGAGAAGCTGAACTTAGAACATCTTATATTACTAGAATAATACCAGGGTTTTATCAAAAGGATTCAGAGGTAACCTGTAGAGACTTCCACTGACCAAAGAAGAGACAATTTGACCATCAAAGATGGATAATTACAATGGATTGAAACACACAAAATATGTTTAAATCTATGACTTCATAATAATACTTTTTAAAATTTCATTACTCATCTTTGAAGGATTTTAAGAAACCAACTCACATCTTTTTTTAATACTGTTAAATAAAGGAAGAAAAATTAATACTTCATCCTATCTTTCCCATATGAAAGGCAACGAAATAGTTAACAAAGAAAAGTTTTCTTTTACATAAGTATTCTAACTGATAAAATGATAAAAGAATATCTCCATTCTTTAAAGTCTAATAAATGTAATTAATGATAGGTAATGCTCATCAGTGGCTGCTAACAAGACACACAAACCAACCAACCAGCCAGATACTATGTATCTCTTGAAGAAATTACACAAAATCACTATGAAATATTTCTCGGAGGACCGGAAAAAAAAAAAAAAACCACACCTGACCCTAATCAAGGCTCTACATCTAATATTGATTTGCAAGAAATACAAAGAACAAAGGAAGAATACCACAGGGATCACCAAAAACCAGACTGTGAGAAACTTTGCAGTCTGGTTTCATCAATAAATAAATTTCTAGGAAACTACCGGGGAGATGGAAACTAACCAATTAAAATAAATTTAAGATGTATTAACCAACTGGAATGTGTAGAGCTGATTTAATGGAAGGTGTAGACCTGATGCAGACTCTGATTTTAACAAACTATAAAAAGAGAGAGACAAAGAGATGACTAAGGAAATGTGAGCACTAATTAAATATGTGGTGATAAGAAAAATTCTTAAATGAGATAAATGGCATTTTATTTATATCTTTAAAAGGAAAGTCTTTATCTTTTAATGATACATACTGATATATTTACATAAAGCAATATGATATCTGAAAATTGCTTCAAAACTATCGAAGTGAGGTAGCAATAGGAAAGTGGTTGGGGATATAGATTTTAAAAAGATGGGCAACCAGTGAATAATTATGAAAGCTGCTGATGGTTACTTCAGGGATCATTATCCTCTTTACTTCTAGGTAAGTTTGAAATTTTCCTTAATAAAAAGAAATTTTCAACTGAAAAATCCTCTTGTAATGTAATAAATGGTACCTTAATTTTTTTATTTAGCAAAGAAGATGTGTGTACATTGAATTTTAGGAAGAATAAACCAACGTGTGTTAATACTTGGGTATATTAAATTATTACTATATTATATTAAATTCTTGGCTAGAGGTAGCTCACGCCTGTAATCCCAGCACTTGGGGAGGCATCAACTCAAGAGAAATTAAAACATATGTCAACACAAAGACTTCTACGCAAATGATCACAGCAGTATTACTCATAATACCTGAAAGATAAAAATAACCCAAATTTCCATTAACTGGTTAATGAATAAACAAAATATCTACACAATGAAATACTATTCAGTCACGAAAAGGAAAAAAACTACTGATATAGGTGGACCTCAAAACCCTGTTAAAGCAAGGAAGTTAGACACAAATGGGTGCATATATAATTCCATGTACATAAAATATTCAGAAAAAGCATGTCCGTATATTGTGGTATTATAAAAAATATATCCGGACTTTGTCCCTGGTTCCTGGCATAGAACTTCAAAAATTGTTGGAATTTCCTGAGAGATAGCAGTGTCTTTGTTATGCTAATGGAGTGGTTCATGATGACAGCTTCAGAATAAGGGCTGCTCACCAGGAAGAGCAAGCACATGATTAGAGGATTGGAACTCTGGGCTAACCAGACGTTTAAGGACAGGAAGGGAACTGGAATTTGAGTTCAATCCCATGGCCCAAGGTTTAATCATGCCCATACAATTAAACCCCAATAAAAACTCTGAACACTGGGACTTGGAGGAGTCTCCTGATTGGTGAACACACTGATGTGTAAAGAAGGTGATATACCCTGTAGACAGAGAAAGGGCACAGAAGCTCTACATTCAGGTCCTTTTCAGACCTTGTCCTATTTGTACTCTTTAAAATAAAATTCTATAAATGTCGCATTTTTAATGAGTGTTGTGAGTCATTCTAGTGAATTATTATTGAACCTGAGGGAGTTGTAGAAATCCCAAATTTATAGTCAGCCATCAGAATTGCAAGCATCCCCAGAGACTATGGCTGGCATTTGAAGGAGAGCAGTCTTCTGGAAGGGCTGCGCCATTAAACCAGTGGAGTTTTATGCTAATTGATGGGTGGTTAATGTCAAAACTGTATTACAATATAACTACATGGGGTGGAAATGGAACAAGAGGCAAAAAGATGAATGGTTACCTGAGGCTCTCCATGTAGCAGTAGAAAGTGACAGCAACAGATAGTTTTTAGAATGATAGAAATATTCCAAAGCTGGATTTGATGATGGCTGTACAACTCTATAAATGTACTTTAAAAATCATTAAATTGTATACTTTCAATGAGTATAATTTATGGCATGTAAATTATACCTTCATAAAGCTGTTTAAAAAAAACAAAGAAAATCTAATCAATAAGTTTTCTAGACTATAGAAGGCATAAAAAGTTGGAAAAATCAGATATTCTTCATTCTGTAGTCTCATAATGAACAACAAATACTTACTAAATGCAACAATCACTGAAAAAATAGCAAGAAATGAAGGGTTCCAACTGTCATGGAGCATACCATTAGATGAAAGAATGCTATCACAATTAGCACTGTTAAATTAAGTTAAAAAAACTCAGGATGGATTATGTCTACATTTATAATTTTATGAAAAAGACTCTAAAAAGAAGGAGGGGATGCTTTAATTTGGAGCAATTTGGGATTAGTCAATGCCCTTATGCCGTTATTAGTTCTAGAGACTTTAAGATCAATTGTGATTCTACCTTTTAAATGTTTTTTTACTTGATAATCTTATAATCCATTACTGTAAATTATATCAAAAGAACTATCATGTATATTACATTAAAGTCTAATTTGCATCCAGCACTGGCTGATAAGACACTTCAAACAATATGGAAAGAGAGAAAGGGAAGAAGATACTGTATATATGGGAGTCACTGTTTTCCAGTTCCTGAGCTTTCCCCCTTGCTATTGTTCTTTAATCTCCTCTTGAAGCCACCCTCCTGAAAAAGGAGGGGTGCATGTATAAAATCTATTTATCCCCACCTCTCATTCATTCACTCCCCACCCCACTATAATCTGACTTCACTTCCAAATACAAGCTGAAACCACTGTAGCAAAAGTCATTAAACCAGACATTTTCCAAATTCCTTCACTCTTCAAGCCATCTAAACAATCTTTCCCATGGACTTCAATTCTCTTCAATTCCTGGGTATATGGAAATTTATATAATCTCCTATTTGAAATTAATGTTGCCAATTTATCATTAAATACTAATCTTCTCTATTCTGACTCAACACATCCCTACTGAACTACTTCAAACAGTACTTGCCACCATATAGCAAACTCATCTGTTGAGAACATAGCCAAGCAAACAAGAAAAAATAATATACAAAAAAACGCTAAAAATTATACATACACATATGTATATATACATACATACATACACATATGTATAAAGTTAAATTTCTTTGATAATTCAAAAAGCTTAAGTTACTCCCTCATGAACTCAACATACACAAAACTCTTTTCGTATTCTTTTATACAAAGAAACATTTTCCATATATCTAAAGTCTTTATTTTTAAAATAGAGCCTGTATTTTCTAATGCATTCAACCACATTTATCTACATAACCAAAGTAGACAAGTTTAAGTTTAGTGGGTGGTTGGTGTAGGGGCAGTAGGTGGGACTGGCCTTACCCATGTGGAAATAATTGCTTTCCTGGCCTAAAGCTCTTCCTATTAGGATCAAAACAAACTGATGTTATCTTAAGAACCCTTCCAATTTTTGAAAAATAAAACCTAAGTGTTCCACAGTTAGGCAGATATTGTCCAGATATTGTTTATTTTGTTTAAGGACAAAATTATGGCACATTTATTTTTATATTTAAATCAAAAGCAGAGTTACTATTATGAAGAAAATAAGGGCTTTTCAAAAGATAACTATCTCAGTATAGAAAGGTACACACATAGTTGGTATAGACAAGGCCACCAAACTTAAACACTGTGATCTGATATTTTTAAAAAATCTCAGTTTGGCCCTTGGCCTTCTTTGTATGCACCAAAATTTTCATAAAACTGTTCATTAGGAGTATGAAATAATGTACATAACACAATGAGCTATTTAAACCAGATTTAGTGACAATGATTAAAATATTTCAGTAAGAATAAAATACAAATTCAGAAGTTCAATGTCTTATGATGTGATTCTGCTATGGAGTGTAAATTTGCTAAGCACCTGCCAAAATACGTTATTTTGATTCATATAATTGGAGAACTGAAAAAAATATCAAGATGTTACTTAGATCAGTCTTTTGCCTCTGACAGTTCAACATCTATACCACTAGATTTATGGCTATTAAGAAATACATTTCTTGATTTACAACATTTGGCTGAAAAAAGAAAATAAAAATAAATTTAAATCCCATGTCTGAGAGATGTGGTGAGCACTGAGGAGGGGAGGGGCATGCTTGAAAAGTAGTTGGGGAAAGGACTTAGGGGTCTCAACGGGGGAAGGAAATCTTCTAAAACTGATTTATGTGAATAACTGTACAACTTGGTAAACTCACTAAAAATCATTTAATTGTACACTTAAAATGAAGTAAAGGCATGATATGTAAAGCATACTTCAATAAAGAAAAAAAAAGAAAAGAAATACATTGTTTTTTTCTACATGAGCAAGATAGTAAACGCACAACCTCCTTGAAGCCTCTTTTAATGTTTCATCACCCTGAAAGCAATGACCAGTGGCTTCAGTTATTTCAAACTTTCTGTTCTGTAATCAAAATTCATTTCTTCCCACCACATTAGAGATAGGATTGGGCGTCCTTTGTATATACAGGAAGTCCTCACTTAATGTTGTCAATAGGCTCTCGGAAACTGCTACTTTAAGCAAAATGATGTATAACAAAACCAATTTTTCCTTCATCAACCTTATAACAAAACAAAGTTGAATGAAAGGATGCTATTGGAGGATCTGCTATATGTTGTTTCACTTAAAGTTGTAGTTTCCAAGAACCTACTGATGATGTTAAGTGAGGATCTACTGTACCATGCTTATAAAGCTTCTAATGTATGAATCTGAAGTTGTGAGAAGTTCAATAAATTGCCCAAGGTAAAGCCAGAAAAAGAACCCAAGTCTATTGACATGCAGACCAGCATTTTTTCTAACACAGGAGGCTGGCTACTCCAGTTGTGAGGGAGATAGAATACTAATTCTTGATTACATTAATACCATATGCTTAATCAATAGCATAAGCAATTCATATCACAAATCCTCAAAGAAATTTGATTAAAAAAAACACTACCTTTTTTTTTATTACGGGGGTACACTTTGGTTATATATATTGCCTTTGCCTCACCCGAGTCAAAGCTACAAGTGTGCCCATTCCCCAGACAGTATGCACCATACCTGTTAAGTGCGAATATACTCATCCCTTCCTCCCCCCTCCCACCTACCTGCCTGACACCCTATGAATGTTACTTCCATATGTGCACATAAATGTTGGTCAATTAGTACCAATTTAATGGTGAGTACACGTGGTGCTTGTTTCTCCATTTTTGTGATATTTCACTTAGAAGAATGGGCTCCAGCTCCAACCAGGATAATCCAAGAGGTAGTTCACCAATTTTTATGGCTGAGTGGTACTCCATGGAATATATATACCACATTTTATTAATCAACTTATATATTCTTGTACTATGGTACATATTGCCCACATGTATTGATGGACACTTGGGTTGTTTCCACATCTTTGCAAATGTGAACTGTGCTGCTATGAACATCTGAGTGCAGATGTATTTTTTATAGAATGTCTCTTTTTCCTTTGGGTAAATACCCAGTAGTGGGATTGCTAGATCAAGTGGTAGTTCTACTTTTAGTTCTTTGAGGTATCTCCATATTATTTTCCATAGAGTTTGTACTAATTTTCAGTCCCGCCAGCAGTTTAAGAGTGTTCCTATCTCTCTGCACCCACACCGGCATTTGTTGTTTTGGGACTTTGGGACTTTTTGATGAAAGCCAATCTCACTGGAGTTAAGTGATATCTCATTGTGGTTTTGATTTGCATTTCCCTGATGATTAGAGATGTTGAGCAAGTTTTCATGTTTGTTGGCCATTATTCGTCTGTCTTCTTTTGAAAGGTTTCTGTTCACATCCTTTGCCTACTTTTTAATGGGGTTGATTTTTTTCTTGTTGATTTTCCAGAGTTCTATATAAATGCTAGTTATCAGCCCTTTATCACTCTGTAGCATGCAAATATTTTCTCCCATTCTGTAGGTTGTCCATTCACTCTAATGATAGTTTCCTTGGCTGCGTAAAAGCTTTTTAATTTTATCAGGTCCCATTTATTTATTTTTGTTGTTGCTGTAATTATTTTTGCAGTCTTCTTCATAAATTCTTTGCCTAGGCCTATAAGAGTTTCATAAGAGTTTATAAGAATTTTTCCAACATTTTCTTCTGGAATTCTTATGGTTTCATGTCTTAGGTTTAAGTCTATTATCCATCATGAGTTGATTTTTGTGAGAGGTGCGAACCCTGTTTCAGACTTCTACATGTGGCTATCCAATTTTCCCAGCACCATTTATTGAATAGGGATTATTTTCCCCAACATTACCTTTTCTTGAATTTCAAATATCTCCTTTGGGAAAAAAAATGGTGATAGGAATACCTAAAACTGGAAAGTTGTTTTGATGTATAAATGAGCTGAATAATTATAATGTATTCAGAACACAAAGTAGGCACTCAACAAACGTTACTTCTCTTCAACATGATACCTTCTCTTTGATTCTACAACAAGAAAAGTTACCTGTCCCCATTACCTCTCCTTAACTCTCAGCTATCCCCCTTTTTATATTGTTTCTCCTAACTAGCAATGCCTTTTGACCTCTTCCCATTCAATAATGCTTATCGATTTTTCAAGGCTCAGTTTAAGATTTACCTCCTTTAAGAAATCTTCTGAACTAACTTAACCCTACTTTACTTATTTCTTCCTTCATTACTTAAATTACTTGTACTTTTAAACTATATACTTGCTTATACCTTCTTTTGAAGCTTTGTAACTGTAATTACTTCCTAAGTGTTTTGTATGTTTCTTATTTTTTTCCATAAATAGAACATAAGCTATTAATAGGCTAGAATATAAGCTAGCAAAAGGCAGGGATATTGATCAGTTTTGTTCACTGGTAGATCATGGCATCTAAAACAATGTCAGGAATATATAAATGCTCAATATATATTAGCTGAATGAACAGGCAGGGATTATTTCTCTTTCCACTCATGAATCTCTCCAAAATTCCAAATGTAATGAATGATAAACACACATTTATAAAAATTTAAAATGTTTGAGTAAATGAAAATATATATGCCTGATATTTGGAAAACTCAAAACATTCAAAAAAGTTAGCAAAGCCACAATAGATGAATCAACTCACTGGCTAAAGTAAGTCACTTAGCTTGTTCATTACGTACTCTCAGTGACTCCTGGTCGTTACTGTAAGAAGGATATATGGTGTCAGCTAAAAAACAGAAGGTAAAGGATTTAATTAAAACCTAAGGTTTGAAATCCTACCTTCCCATGGTAAAGAATTGTTAAACTTTGTTCTTTTTTCAAAATTTTGGATTAAGAAAAATTAAATGAAAAAATACCAATTTCTGCTTTACTCTGGTCTCAAGTTATATAAAAGAACATTAGATAATTATAAAAAAAACATAAACTTAAGAGACTAACTTTATCTTCTAACAAAGTACCTGTTTCATCCTATACTTAACTCCTGGAAGGCATAAGACAGAATTATATCTTTTGTAAAGAAATACAAAAATATTACTTTTGAGCCAAGCACATTCAATAACTATTTATTGATAGTGATTATTTTAAAAATTAGCCCTTCAAATAGAGAAACACATAAAAAAAAATTCTACCCAGAAAAATGATCTTCTTTCCAGCTTATATAATTCAAACAAGGTACAAAGATCCAGCTACTTCACATACAGTAAAAAGAATATCACCATGGTTAAACACTCGATGAGGTAATGGATTTGTAAAGGATCAATATGTTTTTTTTCTATTCATTTTAAGCCATATATTATCCTACACACATGAAAAGATAGCCATAATAATTAGAATGCATAAAAATCATTGCCAATTACACAATCTTGGAGGTATTAACTACAATGCTACTATTCAATTGTTGAATTAATGACAATTAAAGAGGGCTAACAATGATTAGAAAACTCTGAGTGAATTACTGTACATCAGGGACATTATATCGTATAGTCAAATGAATTAGCTTTGGAGACTGGGGTCCAAATTCTAGCTTTCCCATTTCCTAGCTGTTTGACCATAGGCAAAATGTTTAGCTTCTCTGAGCTTCAGTTTATCTATAAGATATGGCCATTATAATTTCTCCCTTGTGAAGTTATGATGATTTAAAAAGATAACGTATCACTTCTCTGACACATTACAACCTATAAAGTAAGTTTCAAACAAGTTTTCTGAAATTTCTACTTTCAGAGAAGAGAAAAATGTTTTCTAATCTCAAAATCTGTTACAACATTCAAGCAGAAACATCTAGTAAGTAGACAAAATGTAGCATTAAAGCCAGAACAAAGAGGAGAAAACACATGCAAATTTCACTCTCATCAGGCATCTAGATTACAAATTTAGTCAAATACTGGTATTTTTGTAATTTGATTATACCAATCTTTATTTCTGCTACATGATATCATTGTCATAAAGTTACCTATAAATCTTTACTTAACAAATATTTTTGCAGTATTGAGCTAGCACAATTTTTAAAATGCCCTAGGAACAGATAAACTCCTTGTCACTCTCCCTTAGCATATTATAAATTTTCTAATATGATAAATATAGTGATTTCAGCTCCTGTTTTAAATAAGCCATTAATTGTTAACCTTTTAGTTCTTCTACTCTCAAACGGATTCCCTGCTATTGCCTTGATACTGAAACAGAGTTTAAGTTTAGCACATTCCAAGTTCAATTTGGATGCTACCTAGTTTCAGACTCAATCTAAACTAAGTATTTCCACTCTCTCCCAGACTCTTTTTTTCAATTATTGATGCAATTGTTTCCCCCACCAGAGTAAGCTCCTCTCACATCATATCTACATTTCCATAGCACTTAGCCCATCATCTCCAAAAACCTGTACCACTTGTGTGTGCGTATACTTGTGTGTGTGTATATAACAAATATTTTTGTTTTGTCTTAATTGTCTACTTCCCAAAGTCAAATCATTAAATTAAAACTGGCCTATCTTAGCCACCATTTACTAATTGCCTACTACATGTCACTCTGTGCTTTTTAAACTATAAAGTATTATTTTATAATTCTAAAATATTATAGACTTATAATATTAAGCAGCATTAAATTTGAAAAATAGCAGATGGTGACTATGAGGTACCACTGATTAGAAGCCATGTTCCATTTTCAGAGATCTTAAAATGTAAAGAAAAACATGTACATCTTACTCTTTTAACCTCATTTTAGAAACTGAAGGTCAAAGTGCTTAAACACATTGTCCAATATTAATACCTGTTAACCAGGTTGGTTACATGAAGGAATGCCCAATAATTAGGGGAGAAATGAACCAAAAGTCAGCTATTTTAATTATTCTCTCCCTATTAAGTAAAATAAGTGCACATCAAATATGTGTTGATATGCTCGATGATTATTTATAAAACTGCACTGCACGCATTATCTCAACATTCCTCTAACAGAAGATAAAGTTCAAAACTTCATGGCCTGCCCCATGAAAAAATATGTAGTAATTACTGAAATCTGAAATATCTTTTCAGACATTACAGGCAGATAAATATGTCTGACCTTATTACTGGGAAAATTTTCTTTTATCAAACTGTCACCACATACTTCAGTTTGTTGAGAATACAAAGGGTTCAATTAAGTTTTACTCCATAGACAAAATATGTTATAAATGATATCAAAGTGGTTTGCCAATATACAATTAAATATTTAAAAGTATATACTTTTCAAATGATGGCACATTTTTGCCTAATGAGCAAATATATCAACCAATTAAATTTATAGTTCCACAGTAATACAATTCCGCTTAACTCCTTAGATATGCGCTCATTCCCACTATTATTTAGGTTACTGAATTACAAATATTACATTAAATAACATAGAACTCAATTCCAGAATAGGGTTTGCTAGTAGAATAGAAAAAGGAACATGGCAATGTGATATTACATTCAGCTTCAACATAAATACGTCTTTGTAAGGAAGTAAATTAAAAAAAAGCAGACAAAATGATGATCAGGCTAGTAATAATTTTGAAATGGGAAATGAAAATTTATTTCAGATGACAGAAAAATCTTTTTATGAATTTACAGGTGCATTTAGAAAGGTCAAAACTTTTGAAAACTAAACTACGAATCTGCATCTTAATCGCTCCTCATAAAAAAAACGAACAGACAAAATACTCTCCTTTCCACTCCCCATGGTAAATGTCAACATAGTTCTAACTGTTTTATCCTAAGAAATAAGTATGAGTTCTGTATAACATAAAATGGGAAGAAATGAAAAGGTAAAGGATTGCTTTCATTAAAAATATATATTTGTAGAAATTGTCATTAATAAAATGTCATTTGCTTTCAAGAGTAAAAATAATTGGTAACCAAAGATTAAAAGACCCAGCAACTTATTTTCAACCTAAGATCTGGTTCCAATATGACTATGAACAAAAATATATTTGCATATCAGGTGCATTCAATATTATGTATATCTGGTATTTCTCTATTTATTAGACAAAATGTAACAGAATTCACCACATTTTATATTATAAAAATTGCAAACTATGAATTAACAAGTAATAATTATATCAAAATTCTCATCTTACCTCTCCATTTCTTAAAGTTGTGATAGTTCCTCTTGCTACACCCATTCTAAATAGTGTTTCTGTGGCCTGTGAATTAAAAAAAAGCAAAAATATATAATCTGTAATCTGTATTGAGCTGCATATCCCACCCCAGAAATGTGAAAAACATCCAATACTATTACATATCCAGCAACTTTTAGAGAAGCATCAATAAGGCACAATAAGAGCTAAATGCCCTAAATTATGTGTCAGAAATATCATTTTCACAATGTATTAATGTTATCAAGAACTCAAACTGAATTGTTTCAAAAGGTTATTTTGATATGCCGGTATTCTTCAGGTCCACAGTTTCAAATAATTTCACTTAGGTACATCTAAACTTCAGTTTGATAAACAAAAATTAAATTAAAATTTAGTATTTTGATTCAACCTAGAAATTATCATTTATTCTAAATTTTAGTTTCATTATCATTTATTCATTTGACTTCAGTTCAGTTCACTTGTCTGCTACCGAAAAAAAGACATAAAACAAAGTAATGAAGTAATGTCAGATATTAAATAACACTCCAAAACAGTTATAGTTTTCCATATGCCAACGATGAACAATCAGAAAAAGAAATTAAGAAAACAATTCTATTTACAATAACATCAAAAAGAACGAAAATCTTAGATAAAAACTTGAACAAGGAAATGAAATTCCGTACACTGAAAACAACAAAACATTGCTCAAAGAAATTAAAGAAGACACAAATAAATGGAAAGATATCTTGTGCTCATGGTTTGGAAGACTTATTATTAAGTTATCAATACTACCCTAAGTGACCTACAGATTCAATGCAATCCCCATTAAAATTCTAATGATGTTTTTTGCGGAAATAGAAAAACCCATCCTACAATTCATATAGAACCTTAAAGGACCCCAAATATACAAAATAATCTTGAAAAAAGAAAAATAAAGTTGGAGGACTCACACTTCCTAATTTAAAAATTATTATAAACCTAGAGTAATAAAAAAAATTGATATTGTTATAAAGACAGGCAATGGAATAGATAAAAGCTAATGGAATAGAACAGAAAGCCCAAAACTAAATTCTTACATACATAGCCAAATGATTTTCAACAAGGGTAATAAAACCATTCAGTGATGGAAAGGACAATTTTTTTCAACAAATAGTGATGGGAAAAGTAGATATCCACATAGAAAAGAATGCAGTTGGACATTTACCTTCTACCATATATAAAAAGCAACTCAAAATGGATCAAAGACCTAAACTTACGATCTAAAACTATAAAACTCTTAGAAGAAAACATGAGGGAAAAGCTTTATGACATTGGATTTCAAAATGATTACTTGGATATGACACCAAAAGCACATGCAATAAAAGAAAAATAGATAATTGGACTTCATCACAATTTAAAACTCTGTGCATTAAAGGACTCTATTAACAAAATGAAAAGCAATCCAAGAAGAAAATATTTGCAAATAAATCATATATCTGATGAGGAGTTAATATCCAGAGTATATAAAGAACTCCTACAACTCAACAATAAAAACTAAACAATCCAGTTATAAATAAATGAATTTACTATAATAGATTTTTACTAAAGCATGTAAAATTAAATGTTGAAAGAACTATTTATAGAAATTTTTATTAAAGGAAAACTTTTCTGACCAATAGCGTACCCACATTTATTTACTCTACTCTTAATGATATGTATATTAACCTTATTAATCTACTGATGTGATTTTTAACAGTACTCATGTAGGTCTGGCTAGTTACTGTATATATTTGAGGAGCAAAAGGGGGAAGGTACAGGCAATAAGCACTTGGCATAAAGTATGCAACAATTTCTCAAAAACACATTAAATTACTTTTTTATGTCTCAAAAACCTAAAGCAATGTGAAGATCAAATTCCTTTTATGTACCTTCTCCAAAAGAAGAATACCAAATTCAATCTTTTGTTCCCAACTAAATTCATTTATTACTTTAGCTCTTCCCACCATTTTAAAGGAAGTCTCATTTTAATAGCACTCTGCCAATTCAGTTACGCGTCCTTTGATTCTATAGGAAAGCAATGGAATATGCAACTTTCTTTTAACCTTACTAAAGAGGTTGCTTTTAATTTACTTGCACCTAAACAACTACTAACAAGTGTCAAAAACAATACAATACACAACTAATTCTCAGCATTTGTAAATTTACCAGTAGCAAATTCTTGATTGAAATTTCCCTTTCCTTGGGTTTTTATTACAACTAAGATGATTAATACTAAAAACATTTGTTCAACATTTTCTGTCAGTGGGATGGGGAAAAACTGTCTGCAAGATCCTTGTTTAAAAACAGATTATCAACAAAGACTGCTTTTAAGAACAGCACTAGAGGCCGGGCTCAGTGGCTCACAATTACAGGACGCCAAGGCGGGCAGATCCCTCAAGGTAAGGAGTTCGAAACCAGCCTGAGCAAGAGTGAGACTCCGTCTCTACTAAAAATAGAAAGAAATTAATTGGCCAACTAAAAATATATAGAAAAAATTAGCCGGGCATGGTGGCCCATGCCTGTAGTCCCAGCTACTCAGGAGGCTGAGGCAGAAGGATCACTTGAGCCCAGGAGTTTGAGGTTGCTGTGAGCTAGGCTGACGCCACGGCACTCACACTAGCCCGGGCAACAGAGTGAGACTCTGTCTCAAAAAGAAAAAGAACAGCACTAGATTAAAGAGACTTATGGGACATAAAACCTAGATGTAAAATAAATGCAAAGTTCTTGGTTGAATCCTTGTGTGTGTGTTTGTATGTGCATGTGTGTAAATCAAAAATATCTGGGAGGACACACTTTGAGGTGATAAGAGTAGTAATCTCTATGTTTAACTAGGCACATATACTGTTTGGTAATATTTTTTTAAAAAGTAAAAAAATAAAAGTGAGCTGGGAGTGGCGGCATGTGCCTATAGTCCCAGCTACTGAGGAGGCTGAGGCAGGAGGACTGCTTGAGTCCAGTGGTTTGAACCCAGTCTGGGCAACATAGCAAAACTCAATTTCTTATTTAAAAAAAAAAAAAAAAACCTTTATTACACTAAACGATAAAACCTTTAAAACAGAATTTTGGAACACTGTGAAATGTTACAAGTGTGATACTTTGAGTAACTCCTAAAGTGAAAATAACCAAAATTCAAAAAAGAAACTCATGTGCTTATAGTCTAATACTTTCCAATTCAATAAACTAACACATACTAAGCAAAATTAACAAAAAGAAATATATACTTAATATACTGTTACTTTTAAAAATAATATGATTATAATATCTTTAAAGCATTATATTATGATACCTTTAATCATCTAAGCATCATCTTATAGAAACATTTCAGTGGGTTAATTTAACATGTAGTTTATAAATACAAATACAAAAATGGTTGTATTTAGCAGGTATTTATTTCCTATTAGCCAAGCAACTACATTTCTAGTTATCTTATTTCCAACTATTGGACAATACTTGGACAGCCTTAGGCAGGTCATTTGAACTCTCTAAGCACTGATCTTGTCGTAAAATGGTGATAGTTCATATCAACCTGTCTGCAGATGGTCAATACAAGTGTATTAACATGTGAAAATGCTCTGTGAAGAGCTAGATTGACATAAAATATTTAATCCAAGGTCTAATTAAGGATAACACTTCTTGAGATGAATAGAGGTTTGAGAAATAATAGTTTTGACTTTTCAAGTTTAAAAATACAGAAGGGATTAATTCAAAGACCAAAAACAACGTAGTCTTAATCACAGCTGTGAATATGAAAAACAAAAATTTATGTGAAAGAATCATAGCACTTTTTATGTTCTATGACTATTTCTTTATTGTTCTAGTTCACCAACTAAACAGGGAGGTCCACAGGGCATAAATGACATCTTTTATTCATGTATTTCCAGCACCTTATACAATATATAACAAAATTAACCAAGTAGGTGAAAGATCTGCACACTGAAAACCATAAAACACTGATGAAAAAAAACTGAAGAAGACATGAATAAATTGAAAGATACTCCACGTTCACAGATTGGAAGAATTAATACTGTTAAGAAGTCCATACTATCCACAGCTATATAAACATTTAACGCAATCCCTATCAAAATTTAAACATCATTTTTCATAGAAACAGAACAAACAATCCTAAAATTCATATGGAACCACAAAAAAAAAAAAACCCAAATACTCACGCCTGTAATCCTAGCACTCTGGGAGGCCGAGGCGGGTGGATAGCTCAAGGTCAGGAGTTCAAGACCAACCTGAGCAAGAGCGAGACCCTGTCTCTACTATAAATAGAAAGAAATTAATTGGACAACTAAAAA
>CAUYRT010080664.1:0-15779 GCA_963574885.1 Lepilemur ruficaudatus
TTTCTTATGATTACAAATAATAGCTTTATAAGAAGTTTTTTTGAAGGGAAGACTGCTGAAGTTGCAAATATATGAAATTTTTTTGAGACAGAGTGTCACTCTGTTGCCTGGGCTAGAGTGCTGTGGTGTCAGCCTAGCTCATTGCCACCTTAAATTCCTCCTGGGTTCCAGCAATCCTCCTGCCTCAGCCTCTTGAGTATCTGGGGGTACAGGCACTCACCACCTGCCCGGCTAGTTTTTGCTTTTTTTTTTGAGACAGAGTCTTGCTCTGTTGCCTAGGCAAGAGTACCGTGGCATCAGGCTGGCTCACAGCAACCTCAAACTCCCAGGCTCAAGCAATCCTTCTGCCTCAGCCTCCCGAGTAGCTGGGATAACAGGCATGTGCCACCCTGCCCGGCTAATTTTTTCTATATGTTTTTAGTTATCCAGCTAATTTCTTTCTATTTTTAGTAGAGACAGGGTCTCACCCTTACCCTGGCTGGTCTTGAACTCCTGACCTTGAGCAGTCCTCCTACCTCGGCCTCCCAGAGTGCTAGGATTAGGAGTGAGCCACCATGCCTGGCCTATAAAAATGTGTATCTATTGATTGATTTCACGTACTTTTTTTGAAGGAGTAAATTTTGCTTTAGACAGTTAAATCGAATAGACATTTTTGTTATAAAGTAGATTAAAGACATTTTTAACTAAAAGTACTGATATTTCCAGATGCATTACTTTTTGTCTACTATACCTTCTTGGTAAAAGGGGTGAATTATAGTAAGAAAGCCAGGAATAATAGTGGGGTTATCTTTACTTATGGGAAGGTATACCCATGGTTTTGAAGATACAGGGCAGGTTTAGTTTAATTTTGCATCTTATCCAAACCACTCATGTATAATTCTTTTCCATATATTTGATCAGTGCAGGGTAATTTTCAATTACAGAAATAATATATGAATACTTTGTTTTTATAAAAATGCAAACATTATAGATGAAAGTAAAAAGCTTTTTGACCACCAACTCAAATCCTTGACTCCTTCTTGCTTCTAAGAAGTGACCGCTGTGGAGGCCTTAATAATAATAATAATTGTAATGTTATCAGTCAGAGAAAAGAAAAAGTAACTTTTAGAGGGCACTTTTACAGTTTTTGTGTGAAATTTGTGACAGCCCAGTGATGATCACTAGTCCTACTTAGAGAGAATAGGACTAACTTTCAGAAGTCCAGACATTTTTCTACCTTTCATACTTTATATTTCTTTTACTTCACTTCTCTTTTCTGTCTTTTATCACTTTCTTTCTACACTCTTTTTCTCTTTTGCCTGGATTGAGATTGTAAGTCCTTCTCAGTGAAGGGTAAGATTATGAGATCTGAGGGCTGTTTAAATCTAGTGACTTGTTTGTTATGTATATTGAAATGCAATGTGAAAATTTGGTGAATGGTAGTTTCCTAATAGATTAGTAAACACCATGTCTACCTCATGAGGTCATTTTCAGATGTGGTGGGTAATATAAATATTTTTTAAATTACTTTTTGTTAGGTGGCATATTATAATTTTCATTGCTGTTTTTAAAAAATCTATTTTGTAACATTCAAAAAAGTGTCATGTGAAACTCAGCACAACTGTGTAGCCTGATTTTTAGCTTTCAGGTTTATTAGTAGTAACTTAATTTTTTATGGTCTCTAAAGAATAGGACAGCGAGGCCGGGCGCGGTGGCTCACGCCTGTAATCCTAGCACTCTGGGAGGCCGAGGCGGGCGGATTGCTCAAGGTCAGGAGTTTGAAACCAGCCTGAGCAAGAGCGAGACCCCGTCTCTACTAATAATAGAAAGAAATTAATTGGACAACTAAATATGCATAGAAAAAATTAGCCGGGCATGGTGGCACATGCCTGTAGTCCCAGCTACTTGGGAGGCTGAGGCAGAAGGATCGCTTCAGCCCAGGAGTGTGAGGTTGCTGTGAGCTAGGCTGACGCCACGGCACTCACTCTCGCCCGGGCAACAGAATAAGACTCTGTCTCAAAAAAAAAAAAAAAAAAAAGGAACTTAATACAGGCACACACAAGTGAGTACAAGTAAAACCGGGGATTTGTGGATTGCATTAACATCAAATCCTGGTGATGACTTTATACTATAGTTTTGTAAAATGTTACCATTGGGGGAAACTAGGCAAAGTGTACAAAGAAATTCTCTGTACTATTTCTCACAACAGCATGAGAATCTACAAATATCTCAATAAAAATTTCAATCGACACACAAAAAAAAGGTCCATGCTCTTAGGTGTGCAGGTAAACTCAGAGCACTGCATTGTTTCACTGGGAATATAAAATGGCATGCTCTTTCCAGAGAACATTTGGCAATGCTATCAAAAGTGAGAAATACATATATAATCTTTGATCCAATAATTCCATTTTTAGGGTATTAATTTTAATGAATAATTTATTATGTGTCAAACATTTAGGGACAAGAGCATTTATTTCATCAGTTAAAGACTAGAAACAACTATATGTGGTACATTCACACTATGAAGTTCTACCTAGTCAACAAAATAATCTTTCGGAGTTACAGAGTTGACCTGGAATGATGGTCAAGATATACTTGGGTGTTCAACAAATTTTTACGCAATTCCTAGTATGTGCCAGGCACTGTTCTTGCACAGGGAACTTTGACTCACACCAAATAAAAAACACGGTCCCTGTGTTCATTAAACTGTACAGTTTGGTGAATTGTCCTCTACTGGTAAGTAAAGAAAACAGTAAGAAAGTACTATACATATATCTCTGTGTGTGGTTACAAATGTAAACATAAATATGTGCACATACACATACGTATACACACACATATATATGTACATATAATATAAATTCTGGAAGGACATAACACAAAATGTCAATAGTGATTACTGCTGGAAACTGGGATTGTGTAGGTGTTTTATTTACTCTTATTAGTTTGGCTTATCTGTATATTCTAAATTTCTACGATTAACAAGTACAACTAGTATTATTTTTTTAATTATTGGAGGGAAAAAGACTGGTTTTTGTTTTTGCTTAACAATACATACCATTTTATGATATATTTAACATCAAATACATTTATTTAACCAATCTGCTAATGGCCGGGTATTTAGTTTGCTTTCAGGTTTTCAATGTCATAAACAGTATACAAGGAACACTCTTTTAACTGAATATTTGAGCATATCCATGATTTTGTCCTTCAGTTAAAATCCCAGAAGTGGAAATGTCAGCTCAAAGAGTTTGAGCTTTTGATGTAAATGGGCTCCCAAAAAGCTGTACTGCTTATACTCCCAATAATTAGTGACCCATTTTGTCCATGCTCACCAATGCTGCTAACTAACACAAAGGATTAACTTGTTGTTGGATTCTCTAGAATTTCACTCTTGGGGGAAAAAAGTTGTTTTAACAGCTGGTCAGGATACAGTAATTACTTGGTTGTCAGTTAAATTAGAAAATTTAATTTTTCAATTTTCCCTTAATTGCAGAATTTTGTCAGACCCACTAAGATTAAAAAAATCATCTCCATAGGACTCTATATTCAATTCAATGATCTTTATTTAGATAATCATCGTGGATTCATATCTGACATCTCCAAATCTTTAGCCTACAGAGATCAGACTCCCTACCAAGAACTCCCAGGATAAAGACAGAAGTGGCCTTTTCAAAGTAACTACCTCCTAGGGGCAATGTGGAAATAAATGACATGTAGACCTGCTTTGTGTGCCTGCTGTGAGTTACAGTACTGTACCCAGTGCCCAGAACCTATTAAATGGTCCCAAAATGTTATTTACTATTAATGTTCTATTACAAGTAACACAACTTTAACATAACATAATAAGGCCTTAAATAGCAGCTATCTTAATCCTCCTTTCATGAGGCAACGGGTTTGCAAAGGTGGGCCTAGAACTCTTAATACAAATCTGACACTCTTTCTCTAACATTATTTTGTCTTTTGGTAGGTTTTCTACATATAGACTGGAGGGTAGAGACACCTTAATTCTCACAATTACTCTTAATCAGAGCAATCTGCAATTTGAGATTTAAGTCTACATACTCAAAATATACATAGTTTATAGATATCAGCCTGGTTAAATAATTCTCTAAAGCAGATATTTTAAGTTGCAGGCTAAAAGCAAATGGGTCTATATCTACCTCAGAAGATGATGAATGATTGATTATAAGTCTCTACTCTGATACAGGGTTTCTGATTGCATTAGACACAGGGCATGAAGACTAATTAAAAATGCTCACACATTCATCACCGTTGATTGTGCGTAATCCACTGCTGAAAGTACAAGTGTGGCACCTTCTCTAAAATGACAGAGGAAGCTGATGAATTTCTACTCAGAACTCCCAGAGGCTATCTGTCTTGATTTCAGGGTAAATGGGCTTTCCCTAATAACCTAAATCACAAACAGAATGACAGTTTAAAAAAACCCTAGACCAAATTTTACTATTCTATCTGAGTAGGGGCTGGCCAGGCCTGGTCACATGGTATGTGATCAATAAATAATTACACATGGATTGGTAAACAGGTCTACAGGCATACTTTAGGGATTGTCAAAACTAATTTTTCTAGATGCCTACATAATTGGAAGTCACAAGATGTGTTGCAATGAGCTAAAGGAAATACATCCTATATGCCACCAAAACCCCTTAAACTCATATAAATCCTCCAGCCCTATAGTGGATGGCTTGTACTGATCTCTTCTTACTCCTTCAAGGATACAATTAGTATCAGACAAGCATGGCACTCACCTGCAAAAACATCACCAAGGTAAAATGCTGACAGGTCCGTTCTAACAAGGAAAGAGGGGCCGTCCTGACTATCCTCTAAGGCAGTAGTGCCCAACCTTTTTGGTACCAGGTTCTGGTTTCATGGAAGACAATTTTTCCACAGATGGGGTGTCGGGTGGAGGGGATAGTTTTGGGATGATATGAGCACATTACATTTATTGTGCAGTCATAT
The DNA here is from genome assembly GCA_963574885.1 of Lepilemur ruficaudatus. NCBI lineage: Eukaryota > Metazoa > Chordata > Mammalia > Primates > Lepilemuridae > Lepilemur > Lepilemur ruficaudatus. Next base: position 4,960 of record CAUYRT010080664.1, read on the forward strand.
CTCTCTGCTAATGATAATAATTACTTGCAGCTGCTCCCCAGTGCTCAGCTCCCCACCTCAGCTCCACCTCAGATCATCAGGCATTATTAGATTCTCATAAGGAGTGCACAACCTAGATTCCTCATATACATAGTTTACAGTAGGTTTGAGCTTCTATGAGAATCTAATGCCCCAGTGATCTGACAGGAGGGGGAGCTTATGCAGTGATGCCAGTGATGGGGAGCGGCTGTAAATACAGACAGAGCTTCGCTTGGTAAGTGTCGCTCACCTGCTGTGCAGTCGGTTTTAACAGGCCAGCCAGGTTCAGGACCACAGCCTAAGAAAACTGCCACTCACCACACATCACAATCACTAATACATGCCCCGAGCTAAAAAGGGATGGACAAGAGGAGGCTGATGGTCAATTTGTGTTCTCCTACTCCTCAGAAAACGTCCTTCCCTTCCTCCACTCCATTGCCATCTGAAAAAGCCACAGCAGCAGCTTCCTCCTTGACCTGATTCAGGAGTTGGAATCCTTACCTAGTTCGTGATATAAGGGTAGAAGAAGCCCCAGTTTAAGGCACATATTCCAATCCTCCTCCAGTAGGCCCCTGTGGCAGCTCTGGATGTCTGCAGTGGGAGCAGCCAGCGGAGTGGAAAATGAAAGGCTATCTGGTCCATGAAAACTGCACAACACAGAGCATGCTTGAAGAACTAGCTTAAAATCAAAATCCTGCTGAATGAAGATATGTGAGGTACTAGCTTTGACCCACTTAATGTATAAAGGATCTGACAAACGAAAATAGATTAGAAATTATGTAATCTACATTAATTGCAAGAAAAAGAGTTTTGAAATTAATGAAATTCAATACAGCAACTATAAACCTAAGGTGGAAAAGGGAAAAAAATAATAAGACTCTGAGCTTGAAAAGTCATCCTAGTTTAGCAATAAGATGACAAAACCAAGATACTGACCGATGGCAAAATTGTTATGTAGATACTCAACCTCTGCTTTCTGAAAAATAATCAAACAGCAGCACTGAAATATGGGATGTCACACATCCATGTACTCTATGTTCCTTCCACATGAATTACTAGTGAGCAAAATTTACATTTTCTATTTTGTAACTTTCTTTTACATTCCTCATATGTTCCTATATCAACTGTTTTTAAATTCTTGCCTTCTTTAAGTCATTCCCTTCTTTATATATCTCTTACTGGGCCCTGAAGACCCCAATTCTGGCCAGGCTCTGTCCCTATAGATACCAATGTAATTTACACATCAATTTACGCAACAAATTCTACTCTGCACCAGGCTTAGTGGTAACTACAAGGAGTACGACACTGAATGAGTCAAACATGGCTCCTGTCCTTGTGGAACTCAGTCTATAAAAATGAGAGGTTAGACATGAAATCAACAGTCCCTTTCAGTTCTCAAGTTTTTGACTTTACTCTCCTCCCTTTCTTCTGATTCTCATGGCACTAACTTCAGCTTTTTCATTCCATTATTAATCACCTTTAACACCACAAAACAGTCAGGGCCATATGAAAATTTTACTTTCTAACAGACAGATTTAGCCAGACTGGTTCATAAGGCAAAAAAGAAGAACGTGCGGTAGAGGGATTCTATAAAAATCAGGGCCTCAAGAACAAAATGCACAGCAGTGTTGTTTTGGATGAACACAGAATATGAATAAATGTTAATGGGGAAAAAAATGGGCAGGCGAGAAGAGAAAACACAGAAGGCTCCTCTCCCTCAAAACTGGAACCCGATCCGACGTAAGTCTGGTCACTGGGTCATTCAATCCTGATTGCTTAATGAAAGTGTGCAAATCAGCACATATTATGCCTGAGTGTTCCAAATGTCCCTAATTATGACCAACTAGATAGAGGCCTTAAAAAAATCACACTTCACCCTATTTGAAAGGGTTGCTGGCACATCATTAATTAAAACACCTCAGCTCCCAACTACATTAGAAGCATGATAATTATCTTCATACAGAATTTGCTTTGTAACACTTAAAATGCTTCAAACCCTAGGGTGACAACAGAATACAAACAAAAAGACCCTGCATTAAGGCTCCTGTCCATTACTGTGTTGCTGTAGACCAAAGTTAAGAGCTCCCCCCTTTGGGAATAGGGAGCATTAACAGTCCTGAGAAAGAAATGTAACAATAACATGATTATTATTATTATAATAACATGAGCAGCACCTAACTTTTCTTGCATCAATACCATGTACCATGCACTGCACTAAGTGCTTTTTTTACGTGCCCCAAGATCAGAGAGACTAAGTAATTTGCCAAAGGTCACCCAGCCAGAATGTATCAGGGTAGAGAATTGAAACCAGTTCTTTCTGGCTCCAAAACCTATACTGTTAATCACTACAACACCATCAAAGAGATAATGTCAAAAGAGGAGAGGGGCCAGGAAGGAGAAGGGGTTGGCAATTGGAAACAATTTCCCAGAGTACAGTTTACAAGGTTAAAAATGGTTAGAGGCTGGGCACAGTGGCTCACACGTGTAGTCTCAGCATTTTAGGGGGCCAAGGCAAGAGGACTGCTTGAGGCCAGGAGTTCAAGAACAGCCTGCACAACATAGCAAAACCCCATCTCTACCAAAAAATAAAATAAAATAAAAATAAATAAAAACACAGAAATTTAATGTTGGACCACTAGAGAAGCCCACAGGATTCTAAAAATTCCCCAAAGAGGTATCAGAAAACATACCTTCCCTCCCAAGGGTGGTAAAATTTGAAAAGAGAGAAATGGTAAGTCTGCAGGGTGAGCAAAGAGTGATTCATCAAGAAGGTGCCTACCTGAGGTGAGGCAGTGGATCCAGAATGATGCCCATGTTTATCCAGTTCTCCAACAAACATGTATTGTATGCCTACTGTGTGCCAGATGCCAGGCTGCCACCCTGGTCTCCAGCCTTCACCGGCTAGACAGCAACCATAAAACCCTAAACAAGGAAGAGAACCTGTTGTATAGAAACTGTTAGGGGGAAATGAGCAGGTTGGCAGGGTCTACTTCAGGAATGCTTGCTTCTAGTGTTCTCCAACTCAGGTGAAGACTTCTCAGTTTGAGGAACACCCTGCCCCTGAATCCAACTCTTAATTCAGTTATACTATAATGAGAATAGTATTGACCCTAAAACATTGAGTTTTAACTATTTCTTTCCAATAACTGAAAACTGAAAATCTTTTTTAGAAGGTCTTTTCCTAGAGATTAAAAAATGAGAAGTTATCCTGGTTATCAAGCACCAAGCACTAGGAAAAAACAGTTCTGAAATCTTACAGCCCCAGTCCCTCCGAGAATAAGAAATGGCCAGCACTATTCACAGAGTTTCAACATGGCCCCACCTCATCTTTGAAGAACTCAAAATCTAAAAACATGTTCCAGCCTAGCGGAGTCAAATAAATCTGGCTTCAAATTCCAGTTCTGCTACCTACTAAATCTATAACTTTAAGCAAAGTGCTTAACCTCCTTTGTTCCCAATTTCCTCATTTTCAAAATGGGGATAATAACTTCCATCTTCCTGGAACCTTATGGCCATGAAAGTGTGCTCTTCACCCCAGTTGTAGTGGACACTATGCCCACAACCCATTCTAAGGAAACTGGTAATATTCCCAACCATCACCTGGGGACAGCCCTAAACAGTGATTTTCTATACTAAAACACACACACATGCCATCGATCTTCTAATCACATGGAATAGAACCTGACAGAACCAGGGGTGGGAACCTGATCTAAAAGTAACCAATCCCTAGGCTGGCCATCAACCTGTGACATGCTTTAATGCCAGAGCTGATGATCAATTAGCTTAGCCATTCAAATTCTCCTGGGGATCTGAACTAGGAAGTAAAGCTAGCTGGTAGCAGGTAGTTAGGCAGATAGGTCCTGTGACAGAACAGCAACTTGGAGAGTATCTGGGTTACAATGAGGGCAGACTCCGAGAATGACAGTCACAACCCCTCAGCTGAGGCTCCCAGAACTAGTGCGGATCCAAGCAGCCTTCTGATTCCAACCTCTAGGTGTTCAGTTCCCTTCAGCCCTTGCCCTTCCTGTAGGCTGGCTGCTCCCTTTTCCTAGGATCTAACAATAAACTTCCTACTACCTGAGGTCACAGGAGAGTGCATCTCTGTTCTTTGCAACCAGAGATAAGTCAGGTGGGGAGCCTATACCCACCTGTGAAATAGGCCATGAGGGGGCAGAGTCATTCACCAAGCTGCTTTGTTAGACCTCCCTGAATGGATTGGAAGGGAGAAACGACATGACCATTTAGCTAAGAGAGGTTCAAGATGCCTCTCATAGATACAGTTTACCTAAGGAAACAACCGCAGAGCAGGTGCGGGGTGGAACACTTCAGTTAGGATAAGTACACGACATCTTTAAGAAGTTCCATACAGTGAAATACCAGATAAAATCCATACCTTTGCTACCATTCGTAGCCTCCTTTGAGGGGAAAAAAAATACTACTCTATAATACTTTTTGAGATTGAAACAAAGCCAAATGTTGCTGGTTTTCTCTTCTCTTGAGATGAGCTTCAATTAAGGAATGAAAAAAACAAAGACTATCTAACTCCCTCCAGCCAAAAAACAAAACAAAACAACAACAAAACCTAAAAAGAAAGCTTCCCTGTGCTACCCTACCCAAATACATAATTTAGAAAATAACAGTCAAAATAACAAGGTGCACCAATCATACAGGAGCCGTTACACGAAGCCTTCCCCAACACTCACCTCCTCCTAAGCTGGCCTCCAACACCACGCCAGATTTTCTGCAGCACCTTTGGGGTCTCTTTCCATTTATCATTTATTTTATTACCTAGCTTGCAACCTAATTTGTTCCACTTCATGTTTTCTGGTTTAAATATGTGAGTTCGATATTTCAACAGAATGGACAATGGGCTTCAGCAGACACCCCTGATGTACATTTCATAGCTACGTTCTTCAGAGCCTCTCTCAAATCTGCATATAGCACAGAAAACTTGTTTACCACATATTTTAAAGAGGCAGCAGAAAAGCACTACTGCATAAATCAAGGGAGGGAAACAGGGGTACTCTTAACAGGCCAAAGCATAATTTATCCAAATTTATTTTTCATCAGACCACTATTCAGCTGGGCTTAAAAACTGTTGTTCCTGTTAGTTTTTCCTTCAGCCACTGGAAGAACCAGGCTCAAAAGCGGCTGTTGTATTGATCAAGTGTTCACTTCTCACAGAGGTGGGGATGAGCAGAAAAATGCAGATCTGAAGGCACTGGCCTGGGTCTATTCAATATGTTATGAAAAATACCTGAGATAACACCACTTGGGCTTCTGTTTTGAGCTACATGGTTTTTATTCTCTTCTCTCACTGTACAAGATTCAACACCTTCCTGGCACTGAGTGGCAATAGCCCAAGGTGATAAACAGTGAATCATAACAAACTTCATTGAATGGTTTCTTGTAGCCTATAAAAAAATCAGAATCTTCGAAGCTAGTAAACCTTCTAAGGTCTGACCATCTCAAGGTTATTCATTTCTAAACCTCTCTGGAAAAAGTATAAACAAAATCAAAAGAAATGTGGTTTATGATTAACAGAATTTCTTAATATACAAAAATTCACATTTTAATTGTTAGTACTAAAGCATTATGGACCTTTAACTTCTTAGCCCCTGTTACCAAAAACAAAAAAACCCCTCATTTTCTAGCAAGGTTAAGGAGTGTAGAGGTGAGCAGCAAAACACTAGCTTCAGAAAAATGCTATAGATCTGAATTGTTTTTATATGATTAAATCAATAAAATGGACAGAAGAAATTTAATACCTCATTATGTCACAAAGAAATTTCAAGACAGTTATGCAACAAATGGCAAACAACCTTTCAGAAATCTGAGTAACTTTAAATGGCAATTTCAATCTGTTGGGTGTATCTGCCCAGACCCCCTTATCTTCCCCTCCAGTACCTCCAATTCAAGGGTGGAACCTGGCTGCCAATTCTGGCATTACGTGAGCCTATCTGTCCCACCTCCCACCTTTGCTGGACCCAAATTGGCTGAGCTGATCAAATTTTTCTCCAAAAAAATTTAAATCAGAATTGGAAAATGCTAAATGTGTTGCTCTAGTTGCTTCAGTAATTAAGACCTAAACTCAGGAGCTATAGAGAAGCCCAGTTTATCTATGTGAAGTGAAAGCCAGTTTAGTGAGAGAAAGAAAGAAAACAGAATAGAATGCTAAGGTGGCATTCTAACCCCTGATTTGAGTATCCCCTGAGGCCCAGCTGAGCCTGAATTCCATAAGATACCAGAATTCTTTCAGTAAATTTCCCTTTTTATATAATCTAGTAGGTTTCTCTTAATTTCAATCTATTTTAATCAGGGCTAGAGTAGCATAGACATGGAATGAGCATTAAGCAATGCTGAGTGATCCTTCTTCAAGTCAAAATAAAATAAGATAATCATCAAAATTCAGAACCAGAAATCTCACTTTGATCAAAACAGATGAAGCTGACATGCCATTTGAGTATTTGGTTCCTATTTCTGTCATGTATTTATTATAGTATCTTGGTTCAAAATCAAAGAGCATCGAGTTTCTACATCTCAAATGGGTAACACTTCCCTTCCAAGAGCATCTCCTACTGTCCTCCCTGCCCCCAACCATACTGACACACAGCAGTGTCTCCTGCATCTTCCCTCAAGTGTTAATCTGCTCACATTAAGCTTCTTCTCAGAAGCCTACAGTGGTTTCCAACTGCTTGATGTGTCAAATTAAAACTCCTGATAAAGTGATGCATCCATTAGTTCCGCATTATCTAGCCATTGTCATAACCCATTATGCCTGAGTTTACAGTCAGTCCTAGCGTCAGTGTTCACCATTTATGGCACAAGACTTCCATTCCAAGTAGAAAGCATATCACTTGCTGGTGCTTCCTCTTAGAAATGGCCCAAGTATGGTAAAGGGGGGGCAGTCTCAGAGTCTGGACACCTGGGTACCAGTCCTAATTCTTCTATTAATAGTAACCTATCAGCATTCAATTTCTACAGGCCTGACTCTTCTCTATACAATAAAGATGCTGGGACTTGACCACTGGCTTACAGGTTTTTTCCTGCCCCAACACACCTGAGAAGGATGGCAAGAACACGTGAAAAATTAATAACATTTTTTAAAAGGACAAAATAGGTCACATTGAGTTAAATATCCAGAAGGAGAGTGTTGTTGGCTCACATGGCATCACAGCGAGGTAGAACTTCAGCTAAACTATGAAAGATAAGGCGGCCATGGATCAATGGACAGGCTGTGCTTATGTCAACTTAATGGTTTCATTTACTTTTGTGCTGGTTGCTCACAAACAGTATGAATAAACCATTGAAAGAAATGCTGATTAAGACTGTTCTGGGAAAGAAAAAACTATTCCAAAAACTTATCAAACACATATTGGAAGGTTTTGTATAAGGCGAAGGATAGTACTAAATGGGAAACCTAAAGATAAGGGGACATGGTCTCTATGAGGGCAAGGACTACATCTGCTTTGCTCATACTACACTCCCAACCCCTAAGAGCACCTGGCAACAAATAAGTATTTGTTGAAAGAATACATAAACACAGCCCCTATCTTTAAGCACTTACAATTTTTAATAAGTAGAGAAGAAACGGAGAGCATATGTTGTTGTCCTTTCCCTTCAATATTCCTAATAAACATGTTATCAATTTCACTTACAGGGAGCCCTCCTATTGACAACAGAGGAAAGAATATAAACCTCAAATAATAACCATTTTATACAATGAATGATTAAATCCTACCATGTCAGCAAATAAACAAATCTGTCACTTGACTCATTCTCTATGCTGACGCATTAGCTAAGAACAAGTCTTTTAATAGAAAATAAGTCACTTCACAATGGTAAACTCAAAAACGCCCTGAAAAATATATTCATTTGCTTCAAAATGCCACATCTTCTTCAGCTGATTTTCTCTTCCAGCTGCCTCAACCACAGGCAATTATGTCACATGTGCCAGATCCGTGTGGTCCAAATGACAAACAGCCCCCTTAACCAAATGTATTACCATAGCAACAAAGGGACTGCATTTGCTGTTCTCTACCTGCCACAGCCTGATCAATTATTTAACATGCCTATACTACAGTGACACTGTATAAATGATCATGTTCATTAGCAGCAAGAGTCAGCTCTGAGAAAATCACAAACACCAGACAGCTAAATTGATCACAAAACCAAACACACTCTCCTTGATGGTGATGTTAAAGATCACAGTGCAAAGGGAAGGAGGAAGCTTAATTCTTCTACTCTAGAATTTCATGAGTATACAATGACCTAAGCTCTCATTGTATAAATATGAAGGAGAGAAGGAGGGAGGGAGGGAGGCACATAAATTAATTTTATACATATAACATAGGTTATCAAGAGTTGCTAAAAATAGGATGATTAGATGAGATGATTAGAGTACCAAAGGATGAAATTCATGTTAAACTTGTTTTATGGTTTTAGTTTTTATCTTGTCCCATTTTCTGTCTTATTTTCCATTAGGAGAATAGGCAGGGGACTAGAAAATTGGGAAAAAAGGGAATGTATAGCAGCCAGCTGTGACCATCCTTTCTCCCAACCTGCTCAAATTTCCAGGCTTTCCACAGGGAGGTTCCTCAACAGAGAACCACTGAGGTGGTCCATCTGATTCCATGAGAAAGGTAAGATTTTTTCATCAAGAATAATCAGAGACTGAGTTCAGTCCAGGACTCCTGCAATCCACTCCAGGACACAACTCAAAACCTTAAAGCCAATAAAACCAATAATTCTATTTTAAACCATCTCACCAGTTTCACCTAGCCAGGGTCTGGGTTAGAGTGGTCCCCATGCCTTGCATCTTCAATGATCCAGAAACTGGGGCAGCACTGAAGGCTGGAATCAGCATTCAGCTAGAATGAAGGGTAAATGGCTTTTGGACACACTTCATTGTGCTTTCATGTCACCGCTTAGAAAAGGTAAGAAAGAGAGAAAAGTGAGGTAGCCCTCCAAAAGATTCTAATGGATTTACAACAGATCATAGTCTGATAAAGAAAGTTTTATACAGACAAGAGTTTGTATTTGGTTAAAAACAACTGACATGCCCAGAAAGGAAGTTTCTAATTTACTGACAAATTAAAAGAACATGGAAAAAAATTATAAATATTCACCCCAAATAACTGTTTCTCCCTTAAAATCCATCTTCCCCAAGAAAAGCATCACAAATACTTAAAATGAAATCTAGGGTAGTCTATATATCACAAATTGTTCCTCTAAATGGATAAATTATCTCATAAAGAAACTGAACATTTACAAACACTTCACACAGTGGTTTAATTTTATTTATATACCCACATAAAACAAAAATATACACCTCAGGGATCATTTACAACTAAATGTCTTTCTGATTACCGTATACAAAAGCTTAAGACAGATGACCTCTCACATCTGACAGCACACACAACATGAGTTATGACCACTGTTCTGTTTCCATAATTGAGTGAATGCCTTTAAACAACTGGTCACATATCTGCCTCTCATTTTCAGTCATTCGACATGCATGCAAATACATGTTTACAATATATTAGGGGACCCATGGAGAACAATTTAGTTCTAAGAAAGTCCTTTAGAAGTTTTTAGTCTTCATACTTCTCTACTCTAATAACTTTGGTTGTCAGTATAGTAAAACAATCCATAAATGACATTTAGAAGCAAAGTGAATTTTCTTCCCCCAGCTGACAAGGACTTCATGGCTGCTGGTCACAGCATTCATTCTACTTTCTTATCAATAACAGGCATTCCTTTTTGTCACAGAACTAAAAATTAGAATATACTATGTAAATCTAAACAATCATGTTACACTTGTATATATTTGAAGTTTGTTTATAAATTATTTCTACCACTTGCACTCAAGTAATCAAAGATTAAACAGAAGTAATACACAACACAGTACTGTTTTTAATAGCAAAAAACTATACATTTCAAAATGTCCAAGAATGACAAAGTGATTCCATATAACTTATAGAACATCCATATAACATACAGCTATTAAAAATGGTATAAGGCCATCGCTTCTCGGCCTTTTGGCTAAGATCAAGTGTAGTAAAAATGGTAATAAGACCAGAATAATCAAAGTAGATTAATGAAACAGAAAAGACAGCTACAGAAATAGACTCCCACATACATATTCATGATGTTCAACAAAACAATCCAATAGGGAAGAAAAATCTTTTCAACAAACAGTGCTAAAATAACTGGATATCCATATGGAGAAATATTAATGTTGACCCCATCTAACATCATTCAAAAAAAACTAACTTAAGATGTAATACAGGTATCAATGTAAAAGCTAAAACTATAAAGCTTTTAGAGGAAAACACTGGAGAATATCATCATGACATGAGAGTGGGCAAAGGTTTCTCAGGTCACAAAAAGCAAAAATATAAAAAATACTAAATACAACTTTATTAAAATTTTAAAAGATATGGTTAAGAAAGTGAATAGGCAAGTCACAGAATGGGAATAAAGATCCACAAAACATTCATCTGACAAAGGACTAGTACCCAGATACATCAAGAATTCTAACAGTTCAACCCAATTTAAGGAGTAGAAAAAAGATTTAAATAGATGTTTTACAAAAGAAGATATACAAATGGCCAATAAGCATTTGAAAAGGGCTCAAAAATGATCGTGTCATTACCTACCAAAAGAATGACAGAAATTTAAAAACTGACAACCCAAGGATATGGAGCAATAGGAACTCTCATATATTTTTGGTGGAAATGTAAAATAGAACTACCACTTTTGACCCAGGCCCATCAGTTTCTTGTAAAGCTAAACATAAA
>CAUYRT010080666.1:0-22506 GCA_963574885.1 Lepilemur ruficaudatus
CATTGGGGAAAAGAATCTCTTTTCAATAAATGGTGCTGGGAAAACTGGATAGCTACATGCAGAAGAATGAAACTGGATCCCTACCTCTCACCTCTCACAAAAATACACTCAAGATGGTTAACAGACCTCAACCAGAGGCAGGAAACCTTAAGAATCCTAGAAGAGGATGTTGGGAATACCCTCTCAGACATCGGTCTAGGCAAAGAATTCTTGAAGAAGACCCCCAAAGCAATCAATGTAGCTACAAAAATAAACAAATGGGACCTGATCAAATTGAAGGCTACTGCACAGCTAAAGAAACTATTACTAGAGCAAATAGACTACCCACAGAGTGGGAGAGAATATTTGCTCTTTACACCTCCAACAAAGGTCTGATAACAAGAATCGACCTAGAACTCAAAAGAATTAACAAGAAAAAAGCAAAAAACCCCATTTATAAATGGGCAAAGGAGATGAACAGAAACTTTTCCAAAGAAGACAGAATAATGGCCAAAAAACATATAAGAAAATGTTCATCATCTCTAATCATCAGAGAAATGCAAATCAAAACCACAATGAGATACCACCTAACCCCAGTGGGACTGGCCTCTATCAGAAATTTTTTTAATAGAAAAGCTGTTTCGAAAAGCTTTTTAGAAAAGCTTTTTAATAGAAAAGCTGTTTGGAAAAACAAACAAGAATGGCCAGGAAAAACTCTGGGAAAGGAAAAGAGTAATGAGGAAGGACTATCCCTACCAGATACATATGAAAACATACTATAAAATCAAACAATTAAAAGGTGTGGGGCCATGTGAGGACACAGCAAGAAGGCAGGAGAAGAGCAGCCCTCACCAGAACCCAGCCATGCTGGCAGCCTCATTTCAAGACTTCCAGCTTCCAGAACTGTGAGAAATAAATTTCTATTGCTTAAGCCACTCAGACTATAGTATTTCGTATTACACCAGCTAAGAGAGTGTTCTTTAAAAAAGGAGGCAGGTGTGGCTCAGAGATCTTAAGTTACTTGCCCAGGGTGGAAGCACAGACAATGAGAGAGGCAGAATTTTATTCCAGATCTTTTTAACTCTTAAAGGCTCCAGTAAATTATGAAGGCTCACGGAGTTTAAGTAACTTGGCCAAAATCAAATACTTGGTTAGTAGAAGCAGAATAAGTAAAACTAAATACAGTCTTAAAAGGTGTTTTAACTAGACCTGTGATAGCATATAAACTAACCCCCTTTTTTCTAAAACTCAGAGGCACTCAAGAAGTTAGTCCTTAATTATTAACCCTGTTAAACCATTGCTTATTCTCCGCTGAGCCTTGGAGAAATCAAACTCTAGAAAACAAAACGTTAAAACTTGGAGAGATACTATGTTGTTAATGGAGTAAATTGAGGATTTCACCAGTCAGTTCCAATTCTAATCCCACTTCTACTAAATAATTGCATGATTTAAGTAAGGTCTTAAGATTTAAGTCAAGTCTTAAGCATTAGTTTTCTTTTCTGCAAAATGGGGATAATATTTATCATATAGATTTTTGGGATTAAGTGAGATTAAATGTAAAATCACCTACCAAATAAGTACTCAATAAATGGCAGCTAATTGAAGATGATTGTATGTACTTCAAAAAGATGTGATACTAGAACAGTAATAGACAAATGGAACAGCATAGACATAAAATATATACATGAGTTTATTCTGTGAAAAATGAGGCATCTCAAATCAAAGGGTTAGAAAGGTAGATGACTGAATCAATGATGGTAAGACAACTAGTAGATATAAAGAAAAAAGTCAGATCCATACTCTCATAACATTTACCTATCCAAAACAAAAGAAAGGTAATAAAGTAAAATTATACAAGTACTACAGGAGAAACCAGAAGTACTGGAAGAAAACAACTAAAATGTAGAGATGAAGCAGGTAGATTCAGGAGAAGACTTCCTAGGTGCAAATTGTGCCTCTGCCAATTACTGGCTGTGTAATTTTGGGCAAATTACCTAACCTTTCCATACCTTGTTTTTGCTTTCTATAAAATGTTGATGATAGGCTGGACATGGTGGCTCACATCTATAATCCTAGCACTCTGGGAGGCCAAGGCAGGAGGATCATTTGAGGTCAGGAGTTCAAGACCAGCCTGAGTAAGAGCGAGACCCCGTCTCTACTAAAAAATAGAAAAAAACGAGCTGAGCAACTAAAAATAGAAAAAAGTGGCTGGGCACAGTGGCTCACACCTGTAATCCTAGCACTCTGGGAGGCCGAGGCGGGTGGATCACTCAAGGTCAGGAGTTCGAAACCAGCCTGAGCAAGAGCGAGACCCTGTCTCTACTACAAATAGAAAGAAATTAATTGGCCAACCAAAAATATATAGAAAAAATTAGCCGGGCATGGTGGCACACGCCTATAGTCCCAGATACTTGGGAAGCTGAGGCAGGAGGATTGCTTGAGCCCAGGAGTTTGAGGTTGCTGTGAGGTAGGCTGATACCACGGCACTCCAGCCTGGGAAACAGAGTGAGACTCTGTCTCAAAAAAAAAAAAAATTATTGGGGCATGTTGGCATGCATCTGTAGTCCCAGCTACTCAGGAGGCTGAGGCAGGAGGATTGCTTGAGCCCAGGAGTTTGACGTTGCTGTTAGCTAGGCTGATGCCACAGCACTCTAGCCTGGGCAACAAAGTAAGTATCCCCCCACCCAAAAGTTAATGATAATAATAGGATCAGCAGGGTGACAACCATCCAATTTACTTGGGACTGAGGGACTTTCTGGGATGTAGGACCAGAAATTTCCTCATGACCTTAGGATTGTTTACACTCAAACTACTACTTGAGAGAGAAATAAATGTCTATCTTGTTTAAATCACTGGTTTTTTTTGTGTGTCTTTGTTTGAGCAGCTGAACATATATCCTTATTAATACACTAGCAGACCAGATGCAGTGGCTCATGCCTATAATCCCAACAATCTGTGAGGCTGAGGTGGGAGGATTGCTTGAGATCAGGAGTTCAAGACCAGCCTGGGCAACATAGCGAGAACCTGTCTTTACAAAAAGATAAGAAAAATTAGCTGAGTGTGGTGGCGCGTGCCTGTAGTTCTAGCTACTCCAGAGGCTAAGGCAGGAAGATCATTGAGCCCAGGAATTTGAGGTTATGATAAGCTATGATTGTACCACTGCACTCCAGTCTGGGTGACAGAGTGAAACCCTGCTTCTAAAAACAAAACAAAACAATAGCAGCTATCACATTTTGTAATTATACATTTATTTGCAATGATTTTTGTTTGTTTAACGTCTTTACCACTAAAGAATAAGATCTTTGGGTATATACATACATAATGAGTGTGATGCACACCATCTGGGGAATGGACACTCTTGAAGCTCTGACTTGAGGAGGGGGGCAAGGGCAATATACATAACCTTAACATTTGTACCCCCATAATATGCTGAAATAAAAAAAAAATACGATCTTTTTTTTTTTTTTTTTTGAGACAGAGTCTCACTGTGTTGCCCAGGCTAGAGTGCTGTGGCGTCAGCCTAGCTCACAGCAACCTCACACTCCTGGGCTCAAGCAATCCTTCTACCTCAGCCTCCCAAGTAGCTGGGACTACAGGCACGCGCCACCATGCCTGGCTAATTTTTTCTATGTATTTTAGTTGGCCAATTAATTTCTTTCTATTTTTAGTAGAGATGGGGTCTCGCTCTTGCTCAGGCTGGTTTCAAACTCCTGAACTCAAACGATCCACCCACCTTGGCCTCCCAGAGTGCTAGGATTACAGGCATGAGCCACCGCGCCTGGCCAAAAAATAAGATCTCTGAGGACATGGAGTATGTCTATTTGTTCATCCTGGCATCCTAGCCCAGTATAGGCACATAGTAGACTCTTAATAAATATTTTTAAATGAATGAAATAATAACTTAAGAAAATGTCTATGATAATGTTAGGCTAATCAAATAGTATTGTACAAGCAATTATAAAAACAAGCACAAAAGCCTATGCACAGAAAAAAATGGAAGGAAATACCAAAATGCAAATAGTCATCGTTTGAATTATAGGTTTCAGCATGACTTTTTTCTACATTTGCCTATATTTTCCAGATTTCCTTCATTGAACCTTTTATATATATATAAAATATATACATAAAACATATATATAAATAAAATGGAAAACATATAATAAAAGAAAATGGCCTGAGGAGAAGTCAGTTGATCCCTGAGGGCTTTGGAGAGGGAAGAGGCATGTGGAGGTTCTTGCTCAGTGAGGTCTAACCAGCTGTGGTCTGGTGTACACTCTCTGGCATCCTTTAGAAACACAAGGTGTCATGTAAAAGCTGACAGGCCAGTCTGACTCAAAATGTAAGGAATGGAGCCCACTTTTTAACAAAGGCCATGGAAAAAATAAGAGGTGGAGTAATATTCTGGAACAATCAGACATCATTCTTTAAAATGTAGCAATCAACCAAAGGGCACTTTTTATTGAGCTAAAGCTTAAAAAGAAATGTTGTTCTGTTTCATCAATAACTACATAGATTGATCAGTTATAATCATCTTGGAGAAAGTCATATAATTTCCGAGATGGAGGAAGTGGACACGATCAAAGAGGACACAGTGAGCAAATGTCACAGGTAAAGGCCAAGTTAATAAACTGTACTTCAGTGGTCATTTATGTTGTTAATGTTAATTTTTTGCTCAAGCACACAGCTTCTGCCTTGATTATAACTCTGAATAAAGTATATGCATATTTCAAAAATATTATTTTTGATACTAAGGAATTAGACTAAGGAAATATTTTCATGTACTCACAATTCTTTAAAAAAAGGCTGTAATAGTATGTATAAAAATTAATTTTGAGATTAGAAATAATAGATGTTCAGTTAATGTTAGTTGGAGACAATATGTTATCTATAGCATAATATTCAAAGTTCTTAATTTTTCCTTGATTGACATTAATTGTAATTCTTTCAGGTTTACGCAGGTTTCAGGTTTTCATATCTTTAGGATACATCTGTGATAACTAGAAATGGCTATATTTTTCACTATAGACTCATTGGCCTGGAGACTAATTAGGAAACAAACGAAACGGTTTCCTTAAAAAGATGTGAAACTGGGTAATGGAAGTAAAATGGAAGCAAAGTTAATAATAGCTAATGAGAGGTATTAAAAGATAATTTTTTTTCAGAGACAGGGTCTTGCTATGCTTCCCAGGCTGGTCTTGAACTCCTGGCCTCAAGTGATCCTCATGCTCCACCTCCCAAAGTGCTCTAGGATTATAGGTATGAGCCACCATACCTGACCAGAAAATAATTTTTTTCAAAAATGATACAATCAGGCTGGGCACGGTGGCTCACGCCTGTAATCCTAGCACTCTGGGAGGCTGAGGCGGGCAGATTGCTCAATGTCAGGAGTTCAAAACCAACGTCAGGAGTTTAAAACCAGCCTGAGCAAGAGCGAGACCCCGTCTCTACTAAAAACAGAAAGAAATTAATTGGACAACTAAAAATATATAGAAAATATTAGCCGGGCACGGAGGCGCATGCCTGTAGTCCCAGCTACTCGGGAGGCTAAGGCAGAAGGATCACTTGAGCCCAGGAGTTTGAGGTTGCTGTGAGCTAGGCTGACGCCACGGCACTCTAGCCCAGGCAACAAAGTGAGACTCTGTCTCCACAAAAAAAAAAAAAAAAAAAAAGTCTGGGATTCTACCTCCTGGGACTATAACTAATTTTATATATTAAAATTAGAAGCCCAGAATGTGTACATTTTGGAACAAGGTGTTAACCTCTCTAGAAACAACTCAGAATTAAAATGACCAGAATGGAAAAGTTTTAATTTGGATAAAATTATTTATTTGCGAGGTACATCAGAAAAGAAGGCATCAAAAACCCCACAAAAACAATGGGATGCATTCTATAATTGGTATGTGAGGCATCTAAAGGATTAAATGGGTCAAAATTTGCTTTCCTAAGAAATTCTTTGCAAAAGGCAAATAAAAAGCTTAAACAACAGCTAAGGATGTGACGAAAGAGACTGTACTCTGACTGAATAACCCCACTGCTCTTTCTCTATATCCATCTTTACCTCGATATTCTGAGTCTATTAACCTTCTTGCCCAATTATCTTTCCATTCCGAGGATAATAAAAAAGAGGAAGTTAGTAGGGAATGAACTTTTCTTGCAAATTCCACCTGCTATGGAAAGTCTATTAAATTTCAGTCAAACTGCATCTTTCACTAAGTAGACTCACATCTTATAAAATTATTATTTTGTCTTCTTCTAAACCAAATTTAAAACACTGCAATTTACTTAACCCTGCTGCTCTGCTACCCCTGCCAGACAACAGTGAAGACTGCAACTGTGTGTGTGGTGTTAGCATCAGTGGCCCCTCGTGCTGATTTACAACATACTCCACTGGATAACCCTCAGTAAATACTTTCTGTTGATGGGGCTTAGGCCAAAAGCTCAGAAAGAAAGTATCAGGCAGGGTATGCTGTTACAACCCAAACTGCATAGCAAGCCTCACCTTTGTTCAAGGTGTTTTTTCTTGGCCATCCTGTCTTAACTGGGCCTTTACCTACACCTTCTTTCCTTGGTTTGGGCAAATGATGGTGTTAATATTTAGACCTAAAGTCTCAGCTCTGTGCTTTTGAGATGTAAATGTTCTACTTTGTTTTACCTAGGAAATGCACATTTCTGGTTAAAAAAATTAGATATTATTAAAAATGGGATAAATAAAGCAGATCGTGGTGGGGTAAAACAAAGCCTAAATCTACCAAAGGCTGAACAGACCAGAGGGACCCCTGCAACATTACAGGGCCCCAAATCAGTCTACTCTATTTACCCCAGTTTGGAGAAATTCTAAAAATCAGGAGATAGAAACTATAATAAGCAACCTAGCTAACAATTGCTTAGGGTAATGATCAGGTCAGTAAAGAAAAGGCAAGGGTCCTTGACTTACCCCTTTCTGGAATGGGATAAAAGTTGTCAGATGAACTTGTAGTTTCAAGATTCTTTTTCAGTAACTTAAAATCTTAAAGTCAAATAAATTAAGTAATCGATACTCATAAAATATCTGACTCATTTCTAAGTTAAAATACTAAAACATTATTAAGTATAAGTTTATATACTTTGGCATCTTGTTTTTATTCAGTATAGAGAAGCTAAATATATTTGAGTCTGTTGATAACCATAAAAAAGTGTTATGAAAAAATATGTTGTAAAAAATTATAAAAAATGCTGATATAAAACAGTTCAAAATTGCTAACTGTACTAACATTTTCACTAGAAGTTAAGGTTACTAAGAGTTAAAAATTCTACTCAATATATGGTAATTAGAACTAGAAATAATAAGGGAAACAAGAAGATTTTTTGGTAAATGAAACTTACTTGAAAAATATGTTTTTGTTAAGGAAAAAAAAGAGAGTAATTTTTGCACAAAAGTAGAAAGATTGGTTGTTCCAAAATGAGAAAGAGAAAAAATATAGGACAAATAACTGAAGGGATATAAAAATGTAGAAGGTTTATGGAAGATCAATCTCATGAAATAAATTTTATATATGATCAAAATGACTAAAATTAGAAGGGAATTATAAGGTTTTTGTTTTTTAAGTGAACATTTATATCAAAAGTACACTAATGCAAACTGGCATTTGGTCCTGCTGTTAAAACAAAAAGGTTTTCTTGAAATACTAGCCTCTACTCTTAACAGGAAATAGTGAAAAGTTTTTCTTTACCTTTTAGGTAATTGGCCTAAGAAATAAGGATAGCGTGTTGTACCAAGATAATTTCCTGTGCTTACTGTTATCTTCTATTATGTCTTTGTTTACCCAAGAAAACTGAGTCTTCTTAATATTAAAAGAGCTAAGTTTTTTTGTTCTCAACTATGTAACCTTCTATATTTTTCCTTTGAAATCTTTAATGGTCACTTTGCAGATTTTCATGCTAAGTCAGCTAGTACTGAAATTGTTAAGATACACAATTTGAATAAATTCCATGACATTGATCCAAGTCAATGACCTATGATAACATATTTAATAAAAAGGGCTATGCACCTGAATTGGAAAAACAAAATTGATATTTTAAAGGATGTAAATCCAATGTTAAGTGTGGACTCATGCAGAGCCACCTGGTTCTTCCTGAGTCCTTAAAGCTTCCATTAAAAGCTCTGTACTCTATGAGTTATCATAGAAGAGATAAAATTATCCAAATTATAAAAAAAATTGGTATGGTAACTGCTCTAAAATTGCCAAAATAATTTATGACCAATGTTTGGTTTGTCAAATCCATAAGCCTGGGAAGACAGTCAAAACTTCAGGTACATTTCTACTACCTGATGGGCCATTTGAACCTTTATAGAGACATGTCATTCAATTGCCATCTTCAATGTATGTTTTCTGCTTGTACAGAAACATTCCCATACAGAAAGGCTGATGCTATAATAGTAGCTAAAAGATTATTAGAAAATGAGTTTCCCTCATGGGGCATTCCTGAATAAATCTCCAGTAATAGAGGTAACTTGTTTTACTGGGCAAGTTGTAAAACAGTTAAATAAGGTATTACAGTTACAATAACATTAGGCAAAGCTAACTGAATCTATTGGATTGCTTTGGTCGAAGACATTGCAGATTGATAGCAATCAGAACCACTTCTGCTGAAAATATAAGTTGATTCCTCACGAAATAGTCACTGAAAGGCCTATATCCCTAATAATAAAACCTCACGTATCTTCTGCTCTCCCAAAATCTGATATGACTAGATGCTACAGAGCTTTATGCCAAAAGTATATTTTCACCAGATAAAGGAAGCTTTTGATCGATTGACTAAGGACAATCAAACCCCTTTTGGTCTAGAACCTGGAGACTACATCTTCTGGAAACAGCATCGGAGAAAGACTACCCTTGAATATGGTCGAAAGGGATCATCTGATGTTCTTCCTACCACCCACACTCCAGCAAAACTTCAGTACCTCGAACTTTGGGTCCATAACCTCACAACTCAGAAGCGCCCCTCCCGATTCTTGGAACTGTACATCGTTGGAGACCTTAAAGTAAAGCTAACCAGGGAAGTTTCTCTCCAGAAGCAGATGGCATCCTAGGCATGGACAGTTTTCCCAAGATTATGGATCAAAACTTCTCTGCAATCATGAAACTCAATTTTTCCTTGCTTTTGCCTACCTCTTTTGCTCAGCAGGATAATGCTGTTAATTAAAATTTCACAATCAGTAGCTTCTGTGAGTGACTTGGCAGAGTGTTAGATCAGTCACGCCAAGCACATGACCTAAGGGATCCTTCCATTCCCCGAGTGGGTAACCAGCAACACCCCTAATGTAACTATTGTTCAAATTGTACAAGTGGTAACGTTTCTAGACTGACTTGTTCTCACTCACGGTTTTAATTTAACCCAGTAATGGGATACAAAACACAGAACCAACAAGGATATCACAAGACAGGTTTGCACCAAAATCTCAAATGAAGTTTCTTACAAACTGACTTATGTGCCAGGGTGTTATAGCACTCTTTAACACATTGACTGCCACACTAGAAAAACAAAATTTTCCTTGGCCATGGTGTTTTATTATGAAAATAGAATAAAAAATTTGAAAACTAAATGATTCTTTCTAATTTAATGAAAAATTTGTTATTGTTTATTGTTTTCTGTACATGAGTTCTATGTAATTAAATTGTCAATATTAATTGTAACGATAAGAACATCAACAAATAAGATTTTCATGAACCAACTGCAGAGTTTTGCCCAGGGGGCCACCCATCATGTAACATGTATGTTACAGCATGGCTGCGTGAGTTGCTCATGCACCACACAGCTCCCAAGGTAAAAAGACATGTGAATCACATATGCTTCATGAGGCCGCAGGCTCAAAACTAGTGTGAGTTAAATATAACTCACATGGTAGTTATCATATTAAACCTGTAATAACACTGCCTCAGACCTTTGGTTAGCAAATGCTAATTCCACCATTCCAAAAATAATGTATCCATGAACAACAGAACTGGAGAACTGTATGTACCCAAGAGCTATACTTTTATCTGTGGTAGATTTCTTGACCAGCCTTATGCACGGGCAACCTCATGCTTTGATGGGTGGAAGATGAAGGGCCAGTGTGGGATAGGAATTTTAATATTAGCTTTGTTACTCCACAGTCAGTCAAAAACAGGACATTGGTCCACTCATCTTAACCTACATCATAGGTCAAAAAGAACATCACTAGGAGGCATTAACCATTCTGAATGGACATCATTTGTTGGGTTCTTTTTTCCATGAGTTGGAATAAATGTAAATAAGGCAATGATTAGAAATTTATCCCTCAAAATAGGCTTTATAGCAGATTCTACTGCAAAGGCTATGTTTGCATATATTTGCGCTGGATAATAGAATTGCTCTAGATTATCTACTGGCTGAACAGGGAGGAGTCCATGCAGTTGCTGACACTTGTTTTTGCACATGAATGAATACATTGGGTATTATAGAGACTGAGTTGCAGGAGATTAATGAACAGGCTGATTGGTTTAAATGGGTAGACTCCTCAACTGACTCACACTTTGGCCTATTCAATCTTAATTGGTTTGGTTCATGGGGACTTCTGGCTAAGGAACATACTCCGAACTCCTGGTATTATCCTCCTGATAGTCATAATAGTCTCCCTAGTGCACTGTATTCTCTCAAAAGTTTTAAATGTTTACATGCAGCCATTTGTCGAATGTCAAATGGTCTGCCTTTGACTAGAATGACAAAAATTAAAAAAAAAAAAAAGTGTGACCATGAGGATACGACAGCTATGAATGATATGCTGAGGCTGAAAACTCAGAATTATGGTAACTGAGAGTGCTGCTAATGCCCTAAGTTTTGTTCACACCATCACCTAGATGAAAACATGACCAAAAGTGGGGAATTGTTAAACAAAATTATGGGAGACCATTGTTTTGGACTGAGCGTACACTAGGCCCCACAAGACCAAACCCAACCCAAATGGAGTCACTCACACCAAGTGAGTGCTTAGTGTGAGTGCTAAGCTGCCCAGAGAGCCACACAATCAAACTGAAATTTTGAGGATGCAGATAGATGCCAAAACAGACCAGTTTTTTTGTTGTTGTTTTTTCCCTGAAAAGAGGAGATTCCAGCATAAGGAAGTCCCCTCTGCTCCAACCTTTACAAAAAAGTAACCTGAAGTAACCTACTGTTAATCAATCAAGTTTCTTAAAAATTGTTTTATTTTCTTGTTCCCACCTTACAAAACCCATTGCTCTGCTATTTCCCAGTGGGATTTGAGACCAAATAAGTCCATTTACAATGGTGACAGAGAGTGACGTCAATAATAGATTTGCAGCGACAAAATGGCCCTTTCTCTAATCAGTGTGTTTTGAGATGTGTGTGTCTCTCACAGAAGGGAGAAGGGGTGGCAAAAATTTCATCCCTTATTTCTACTACTCAACATAATCATCACAGTTCCAAAAACAAACTCGTTTTTGGCCTGTTTCACACCCTAGAATCTGAGTCTCCCCAGCTTGACCAAGTCCTTTTACCTCTAACTAGTGTTTGTTTTGCATGAGGTTGTAACTCCACTGGAGAGATTCAGCTGGCCCCTTCCTCTCCCAGAGGACTCCCAAGTTCACTGAACTCTTCCATGTTCCCCTGCTTAGTGCTCGCAATGGCTGGCCATGATGGCATGAGACATGCTGCAGAGAGCATACAGGTTACCCCTCAGCAGCAGCCCCAAAAGCCAGTATTGTTCAAGAACTAATCAGACTTGACCAGGCAGAAAGACAGGGGAGCCCTAATGGGCAAAACAAAAGTGGCAGGTGAGCAACCTGCTGGACTGCTACTTAAAAGCAAGTAACTAAGCAATTTAAAACAACAGGGAAGAAAGAGGTGTGCAAATGAGCTGGCTAAGTGAACTCAACTGTCACTGTAGAAAATAAAACAGCCCTCCCCATTGGGGGGTGGTGCACAGGACAGTCTCCAAATGCAAGCCATGCCGGATCTCAGTGAGTGTGTGCAAGTGTGCATGCTATGAGTCGTTTCTGAATTGTGAATCCAGTTCAGGATAACATCAGATGCATTCTACTCCAAAGCCTGAATTTCTAGGGTAATGAAAAAACAAAAAGTTGTTATGTACATATGACTATAATCCCTGCTTAATGTTGTAGCTGCCCCAGCTATTTCCATGTAAAATTAAATGCCAATTTGGAATCTTTTCCATAGAGTGAGATTTTCCATTTTAAAACAGGAATGGTACAACATAGAAAATATCTCCTCTTTGCAATGACCCGGGTCACTCTGCCCTGCATACTCAGGTTGAGGCTGCTAGCACAAGAAAAAGGATGAAATCGTCATTCAAGAACTTAATAGATCCAAGGATGTAGGGTATGACGAGTTTTCTTGTTCTGCCCTCAAGTGATAACCCTTTCAAGGAAAAAGCAAAGATATTGCATGAAACAGAGTCATTCTAACCTCAGGCCACACCTAGGTGGTTTTTTGTTTTTGTTTTTCTTCCAGCTTTTCTCCTGGGAAATCCTCAGAGAGCTTTTTGATAGTTTTGTTTACATGGAGTCTGCCACTGCATAAGTAACTCTGAAAACTACCCAGTCTCTGCCATTTTTCTCTGTTCCTCCTTTTCACAAATTGCCTGTGAGTCACTTTGGCGTTGATAGAAAGGTATCATTTGGTGATCTAATCAAACTGTTCCATTTTTGATGAAAAGAACAGGGAATAAAGCAGGGGTGGTGCTAATGGGACAGAAGGAGAGAGAGAGAAAGAACACCCCCAAAGTAACTCAAAACAGACTGGAAAGGGGCAAGCCGCCCAAAGAGCTAAACTGAGAAGAGAGTACAGCCTACTAATTGTACATACATTTTCTAGGGAGCCATAATAGATACCTGTTCAGTCAGAAAGGCTGACTTCTTGTATTATGTCTGGCTTGTCATTTTATATGAGAAGAAAATAATATTTCTTCTTGTGCTTCTCTTTTCTTATACAACCTCTAAGCTATTTCCAAAAACCATTAGGACTACAGCAAGACTTAGGCTCCTTCAGACAACAGCGAAATAATCATTAAAGAAAGAAAAAGTGTTTTAAACTTTAGTTGACATTTAATATTAAGAATGTGGCAAATATTTTTAAAAATAATATATCCACACACTTTAAAGACATACTATTGAAAAATACAGATAGTATTTCCTAACGGTTTAGACCATACTTTTCTAATTGCTCCCTCTCTGCTGCCCAAGCCCACCTCCCCAGCTGTAAAGATTTTTTAATTACCAAATTTCAAAAATGATCATTTTGTTAGGTAGAGAGCAAGGGATTCTGGGCATTCTAGGGACAAATTAGGTGCTGTTTCTTTGGTGCAATTGCCCACCTAGGAAGAAGGACAAGGGTGGGCCCCTGACCCCCATCTTAGTTCTGCTCCACCCTAATCCTCCCCAGAGCAACTGCCATGCCTGAGGGAGGAGGGAACACCCTATGAATCTGCCAATCAACTTGGTGCACCAGCTGCAAAAGAATGCAGCAGAGTCCCTAGCCCACAGGCCAAGCAGCATAGGTACCAGAGGGCCCAGAAATTGACCAGGAACAGCTCATATGCATAGCAACACAACTCCCAACTGCCCAATCAAAGTGGTCCTATGGTGATGTCTGAGCCATAGGGAGGGCCCAATCCAGGCACTATAAAACAAGACTGAGACCATAACCAACCCCTTTTTGTGTCCTTCCTTTTGCTCTCCGCTCTCCCTTTGCTGTGACAACGGGTCTGGTCATCATCTGTAGCATATGTAACTCACTCTGGAAACCTCTATCTTACTCTTGCTCTATAATCCTATCTTTCTCTCCTCAATAAACCTCATTTTCATTGGACTCGGCCTTGCCGGGAGGGCGGGAGGGGAACTGAGGTCTGCTGGGGAGCCCAGGAATTTCTTCCAGTCCAGGGCTTCTATCCCTCTGTGGGAGGCCACACCCCTGGCCAAGCAGCTCTCTCCATACAGCCACCCTTTCCTGGGTCCTATACCTGCGCCTGCTCCTTGTCCCTTCACGCCAGGGTGAGCTTGGCTCCCTCTGTGTCTTGGGGTTCTGCACTACCCCTTATTGGGTTCTTTAAACCTGTCCCACACCTTTGTAGAAAGAACCTTTATTAAACTCCTCAAACCACAAAAAAAATTAAATTAAATAAATAAATAAACCTCATTTTCATGCTTGCCTTACTTTGGTGTGTCTGGTCATTCTTTGGCCATGAGCGCACTAAGAACCGACATTTCACACTGAAACCTGACAATTTAATACATGCAAATGCCTTGCCATAAATTTGAAGTTTTAGAGCAATAGTAAATATTCTCAATGTGACCCAAAAAGGCTTCCTATGAAATGATAGAATTGTGTTACCAAATAAACACCAGAAATTAAGTTTATTATTAAGTTACAACAAGGTATATCTTGTGAGTGCAGTTCAGAACTGCAAGAAATGGCTCTTCTTTTAAATGCCACAAAGTGGAATTTAATGCAAGATGGCAGAGAGGTTCAGACTTGTAGAAAGGCCACTGTCCACACTGACTGAGGCAGTTTTTCCCCCAATGGTCCTGCACCTGAACATTCCGTCATCTGCTCATCCCACCTCAGCTGAGCCCCATGACATCCTGGGAGCCTCGCATTCCTTCCTTTCAGCAACCGGGAACAGGGAAGCACCCACTGCAATCTCACTATTAGGTCAAATCCCAGCAGCCCTCTGCGAGGACATTAAGACTTAAACAGAAGTGTCATACTTCCATCAGGTCCTTAACATGCTTCTTTAATCACTGATTTAAATCTCCCCTGGAAAGTAGCTTCAGTATCTAATATTGTAATGGAAATCCTGTTTACATAGCCAGAGGGAGAAAGAATCCCAAAGAAAGCACATGACAAATTTCCAGACTGACTCATTTCTGTCACCATAATATTTAGCTCATAATCAAAATAATATAAATACATTGCATATAAGAGCACTTTCTCATGTATCAGCTATTGTAAGCATCACAATGATCCTGAAGGTGGATTTAGTAGCCCATTTTCTAGGTAAGGAAATTGATTCAGAGAAGGTAAACAAGCTGCCTGAAGTCTTATTGTTTAGTAAATTACAAAGCCAGTTCTGGTTCCACTCAAGGCTCCTTCCACCTTTCCCTCCACTGTCACCTGTGTATGCTACCTTAATGCGAGGTGAACAGCTCACCTGGCAAAGCAGGGTGGGGGGGTGAGCGGAGGAGACAGGTGGCAGAGGCCAGCCCACCCAAGAGCCCTTAGACCAGGGTGCCTGCCAAAATCCCCAGACCGCTCAGGTTGTCTTGAGGAGAGATGCGAAGGGTAACCTCAAAGCTGAGCGCTGCTCTGCCGTCTCCCTGACCCCAAACAGCACCCTTCAAGAGTCTAAGCAGGATAACAGAAACACTCCAGGGCTGTTTTGTTTCCTGAAGCAAAAACTGAATGCTGCAACAGCAGGCCACGGGCCCTCGTTTGTATCGACTCATCCATTCATTTGTTCCTTCATTTTCTGCCCCTCCTTACTCAGATATAAACTCCACGAGGGCAGGAATTTTGTCTGTTTTCTGATAAATCTTAGCACTTAACACCGTGCCTGGCACATTGTAAGCACTAAATAACAACATGTTCAGTAAATACCCAGATCATGTAAGCTTCCCATTTTGACTAAATTATATCTCATTACTACGTGGGTTTGCAAGGCCATGGGCAAAATCTCCAGAAGACAAGGGAAACGTGGTGATGGCAGGGAGGTACCCAGAGGGGGTTCTCTGAGTGCTAGGAGCCCTACTGAGATATGGGGCAACAGTAGCTCAGTACCAACAATCATCTTCCAAAATAGCCACTGAAAAGGGGGAGGGGTTGATTATAGTATAACTTAGTATTTCTTGGTTTAAAAAACAATCTCTAGATAATTTTTTGAGATAAAACTTTCAATTTTGATATTAAAGAAAATGTGTGTCATAATTTATAACAGAGATCCCTAAAGGAAATTGATGCTACAGATATAGATTACAATTGCTGACCTAAATGCTTAGTAAATAACAGGAGGTGCTCCACTGAAATATTGCATAGCTTTTAACAACGAATAAAATCCAAGTCTTGGGGATCTGGGAGTGGAGTCTGGTGCTGCCTACACAAGGGAGAAACGAAAGAAGGTAGATAGGTAGGTCAGAGAGAGATGATGGGGTTGGTTGGGAAGAAGGTGCCTTAAGCGATGGGCACGGTTTTTTTAACCTAATATTTAAACACACGCAAAAAATCAACTCAGTTCTCTAAGGTGTTTGATAAAGTACAAAAAACAGTATCAGAAGCTTTATTTCAGAAATGTTCAGAGAATATACTTTTCAGTATGATCCAGTTTTCAAGTGTATAGTATGGTATACTTTGTTTATTTACTTAGAAAATGCCTCTGGCAATTCCCTGGTAGGCAAAGACCTAAGATCCCCTCTAAGCAGATCTCTGTCGTGCCCAGTCATTTGAGACAGTGTTGTCCCGGAGCTGGTTCCACTCACAAAAGCCTAGTGTGCCAACTGTGCACATCTCTTCCCAACTCTGAGTTCAGTGACATCACATCAGTAGCTTGAAAATGGCCACAAGAGTAAGGAAGTGAGAGTATTTAGATCACAGAAATTGGCAAATCAGGGTTTCCTATTTTTTTCAGAGAACCAATTGTTAAACATTTTCCAACACACCACTGCTTAAAGGGGTCCTTTTAATAATAGAAATGCAGAGAAGTGATCACCCATGGCCCTGGAGAAAAGAGTGTAATGGTCTCTATCTTTTGTGGAGTTTAGTAAAAGCTCCCTCTCTCCCTGGTGTGTAGGACTGGAGGACTGTGGGGATGATGAGCTTGATTAGCATAAAATGCCCCAGTTCCTGCTGAAGTTCAAGTTAGGGAGATTTGTTAGAGAATCATGGTTCGATCCAAGCAAGATCAAGTATCAGCAAAGGGCAACGAGGTCACAATATAAAATCGCTCTGAGGTCTAGACTAGCTCAGATGCAAAATGAAGTCCTTGAGGACTTAGAAGGAGGCTCTACATGCCCCAGTGTGTCCTAGCTTAGTCATTTCCTGCTTTGGGAATCCATGACTATGAACTTGCAGCTAAAGTGTGAAGCACCTCTGTAATATTCCAGAGAGGACCAAAGCCATGTGCTCACAGCACAGAATCGCTCTTCAAGGGCAACACTGTGATGCAACACGAAGCAGCAGGCAGTGAAGGAGCCATCTTAGTTCCTGGTGCTGCTCCTGCCTGGCGTTTAAAAGCAGGATCAAACTGCTCTAGCTCAAGTAAGCCCCTGGAGGTTTTCAACTAATAAGGCAGGTTGGGGAGGTAGGCATCTAGTAGAACAGAATTCAAGAGGGAGATGCACACACTTTATGTGTATATGTACACAAAAATATATTCAAGTGTTAAGAATGACTGTCACTAGACGGTGGTTGTGGATGATTTTCTTCTTTATGCTTTATTTTATACAATTATTTAAGAAAAGTAAAGCCTAAGCCCATGTGCCTTATATTGAAAATATTTAAGTTCCTCCTCATGGCAGGGAGTTGCTCCTACACCCAGAGGCTTTTCCCTTTAAGGCGAGTGGACCGCACCCTCGAATCCAGACCATTCCCTAGCCTGTGCTCCACCCAAAGCACGTGGGTGACAGCAGCACTGGGGCTCAGCAAGGTGATGGGCAGAACGCCACCAGACTCAGTCGACAGGGAAGAGAAGTGCAATCACAGGCAAGACCCCAGACTGGTAGACACAGGCAGCACCATGAAGGTCACTGACACCAGCTGCTCCCAGCAAAGTCCCTGGAACTGTATTAGGTGAGTGTGACTGGAGCTGATCTTGTATCTTTTTCTTAAATTTCTTTAATGTTGTGTTTTTATAACTAAAAAAGTAAAAAGCAAAATCAAGATTGGTGAACCAGTAATAGATAAGATTTCCTCTGATTATTATTTAGAGTAGGCACTCTACAGTCAAGATGATTTTTGTGCTGGTTTTCCTTGTTGAGTCTCTGAAGGGGAATTTTTGGTGTGGATGAGGTGGGGGAGGGGCTCTTCTCCTAGCATCAGCTTCACCCTAGAGAGCGATGTCTCCACCTCCTGAGAGCCATGAGGAATGCCTGATGCCTGTGGCTCCCCCAAGCCAATGACAGGCTCCTCCGTGAGAGACAGAGGCAAGGGCAGGAGCCACTCAGCCACAGACTTCCATAACTCTTTCTACATGCTAACATGAGATCAGTGAGATCTAAATTGAAATGTGCGGTTGAATGGCTTTCTGAGAATGTCCTGTGCCTCTAAGTCTTTGCAGAAGTTAAAACCTCCTTCAGGGAAAGGAAAAAACGTACTCATGTGGATGGCTATTGCCCACCTCACCTTTTTCACAGAGATAACACAGCAAAGAATGGATTCTGTTGCTGATGGAATGGGAAATGGGATTTGAGGAAACAGGATATTCTTCAGAAAGTTGGAATCTGAGAGCAAAGGCTTATACATTTCTCCTTTGTTAGAAAGTGCCACTCCATGGGGCAGCAGTGAGGGACAGGGGCGGGAGATGCAGAAGGAGGGAGAGGCCGTGGGAGGGCGCAGCAGCTGGAGTGCACCTGACTGCTTGACCTCAGAGCCCTCCTTTGATGAGCCATTTAAAATCCACCTCAGGACCATTCATCTAGGAGAGAAGGGGGGAAGAAGTCATCCATCAGCTCCCATCTCCAGATAAAGATCCACTTCATGGGATATTTTGCCCCATAGTTCCAGGTGGGTACGTTTGGGCACCAAGTGAGGCTCCACAGCTTCCTGTGCCTCAGCATCCACAGGGAAGTCTCGGAATAGAGGTCTGAGGCACAGGCGGAAAGCAGGGCGCTGCAGATGGCACCTGCGTGAGGTTGGTTGTGGCCCATGTGTAGCTGGTCACCACTGCAGCCCCTGGAACTGGAGGCAGGGGCTGAAATGGGGCATAAAAGGAAGATGCACAAAGTAGTCACAGAATAATATAAGTGGTAGATAAGATTAGCAAAGAGGTGTACAGATTGGTGAAGAGGGAATTCTTAGTAATTACTAAGAAAACCACGTCTGAACCACGGTGGCATACAAATGATTGGGATCCATTGTGCGAGTTAGTGGATTCATTCCAAACCACATGCAGGCATTCAGCACTTTAGGAAGGCGTGCACGAAAATAAGAAATTCATGGCAAGTCAAAGATCCACATCCCGTTTCCACATGGAAGCACCAGTATAACCTCAGATTTGCCTCAATAATCACTTAATGCATAATGATCATATACAAAATATCATCCATGTTGACAGGGTTCAAGGATGAGCCTAGCCATCCTTGTCAAGATTCTGTGATCTTACCAGCTGGATTCATTTTAAAATTAAAAAAAAGTACGGTGCTTCCACCTCAAAGCAAATCTAACCCGCAGCAGGTGTGTGAAATGAGCCCACCTCCCTCCAGTTTGCTAGGCCTGCTCTTTTCCAATCAGTCAGGTTTACCCAGGGTCTGAACGTTGGGCATTATAATGGCAAGAAGAGTCAGAAACCAAGGAAAGAGAAGCTGTGGTTCTTGACCTCGGAAAAGTTACAGCTATCCAGCTGTTGAGATCAGAAAATGCACAGAAAATAGTTTAGACACATCAAACAAAGTCAATTATGCCAATTAACATATGAGGAAAGCACGTAAAAATTATGGTAAGTGGGATTCATCTTACCATAATTGGTAAGATGCCCATGATTTTATGGAGAGGAGATGGGAGAAAACACTCCCAGTGATATAAACATGTAAACTCACCAACAGTTTGAAGACTAAGAAGTGATGAGCATGTGTGGAGCAGAGAAAGAAATATCAGGAACATTGGATTTCTTACAAAGAAATAATACACGAGCGTTTTTAAGCTTGCATTACTTTTAAAAATTAGACAAACAAGTCATGTTAGTTTGTTTCATATAGGAAAATTAGAAATACTAATAAGAAAAAAAGAAGAAGAAAGAAAGAAAGGGAGGAAGGAAGGAAGAAGAGAGGGAGGGAGGGGAGAAAGGAAGAAAAACTCCGACAATCCCAGAACCCAGGAAAAAACATTATCATTTTTTGCTATAAGTCTTCCCACCTGTTTATATGCTGGGTTTTCATTTGGTGTGTTTTTACTTTTCTAAACAAAAACCATACTCTTCTGTAGCCATTCTTTACTAGAGAGTAATTATGAATGTGCAGTAATTTTCAGTTGGAATTGGGGAGGCACATGGAAAGCTAGACTCAAAACCACCTGAAACTTGATCAGCTCTACAGGTACCCCATAGACATTCATCCCCCTGGAGTGAGTGTGCTGTGGAGGTTAAGAACAAACCTTCGCATGAAATCTTTATTGAGAAACATACTGTGAAATCAAGACTGACCATGAAAATAAGGAGCATGTATTTGCTACAGATGTTTGCAACAAGACAGTTTTCTAATTGGGCTCAAGCGGTTTACCATCTCTAGATTTTGCATAATGCTCCCCTCCCTCATCTCTACCCACTTCTTTTGCACTTTCTCGAAAGAAAAGTTAAAATTCACGTGACAGTTTAACACAATGAACAGCACAGTGTTTTCTCATAATCTGTACCCTTCAGATGCTCCAAGACAGAAGGATTCTAACCAAAATCCTTTTGTTATAATTAAAAAATACTTGGGAATACATTTAATGAAACCTTCTCACCTGTAATTTCTGGGTGTAGATTTGCTCATCAGGGAGTCTCTCGGGAGTGGAAAATTATATTTTATGATCTATATAATTATGAAACTCTCCTTTTCAGTGTGTTCTTTTTTTCCATCAGCTATAAAAGTCATTCAACAGACAAGAATTTGAGAGGAGAAATTAATCTAGCTTAACATTTAAAAGCAATTGAACTGTTTTTAAAAGTCAAATTTTGTTTTTCATTTTGATTTAGAAATAAACTTATACACTAATAGATTATATGCACCTGTAGAAGAATCTTAGAATTAAAATCAAGAATTCATCACAAACTCTAAACAGATTCTCTTGAATCACAGAATAGAGGAGCATCAGAAAAGTTACTACCAAACAACTCCCGTTTCCTCATAAACATTCACCTGTAAAACAGGAGATGTATCCATTGAAGGGAAAAAAGCTTTCGTTTTATGAAATCAAGACGGTGCCCAAACCCAGGGCATGCTGGGTATTGCAGGCTCTGGAGGGTTAGACCTCAGTGGTGTTTCCTGCACATCTAGCTTCCTTGGTTTGCCCACTGAACACTGCAGAACCACCTTTATACCAGGGCTCTTGCCTCTGTCCTCTCATTCCCTTGCTCTCCTAGTCCACAGGAATTTCTGCACAATGGAAAAACCTCTGACTCTGAAACTCGGCTCCTTTCTTTCTCCTTTAGTTGAAGAAATTAAAATGCTCCTGACATGCCTCTGTCCATCCTTGCTGGCTAACTCCTACACACGCTTCAAAAATCAGATCAGATGCCTCCTCTTCCAGGAAGCCTTCCCTGACAAACCACTCCCCCACTGTTCCACCAAATGATTCACTTAATAATACATACAATGACAGATTATACCAGCCAGATAATTCTTAACATAAAGGCTTTAGATTCTGTAAAATAAATTACTATTTAATAAACTAAATATTCAACACTCCACATGTTGATTTTACTTGACACAGCACAAATCCAAGATAGACTCTACAGTGATTTTTAAATTCTCATTCACTGTGGAAGAAATTGATAGTTACGCTCAAATATTCATTTCCCATCTTCTATAGTACTACAGTAGTACTAAAAGTTTTTAACTGGGCACATGGGCTCCCAGAATACGTTTCTCAGCCTCCCGTGCAGTAAGGTATAGCCAAGTAACTCAGTTCTGACCAATGGTATGTGAGCAGAGTGAGTAGCGCAAGCACCAAGTTGGGTCCTTACAGGGCAGGGCGAGTGCTCTCCTTGTTCTTTTCTCCCTTCTCCCTGGCTTGAAAGTGGCTGGACGTTGTGGTGTGGTCCATATAAAACCATGTGGACGAGAATAACACCTTCAGGATGGCGGGAAAAAGAAATAAAAGGAACCTGGGACACTTCACCCTGATACTGCTGTCTCAGTGCTGGACAGCTTCTGCCCAGACAGTTAGGTGAGAAAAAGATACACATCATGCATTCATTGCCTATTCAAGAAAAATTTTATTGACTGTCTTACTATATACCAGGCATTTCCTATGTCCTAGGAACACAGGTAGGGGCATGGAGATAAAAGATGTAGCCCCTAGCCGGGCACGGTGGCTCACGCCTGTAATCCTAGCACTCTGGGAGGCCGAGGCTGATGGATCATTTGAGCTCAGGAGTTCGAGACCAACCTGAGCAAGAGCGAGACCCCCATCTCTACTAAAAAATAGAAAGAAATTAGCTGGACAACTAAAAATATATAGAAAAATTTAGCCGGGCATGGTGGCGCATGCCTGTAGTCCCAGCTACTTGGGAGGCTGAGGCAGGAGGATTGCTTGAGCCCAGGAGTTTGAGGTTGCTGTGAGCTAGGCTGACGCCACGGCACTCTA
>CAUYRT010080667.1:0-32825 GCA_963574885.1 Lepilemur ruficaudatus
CCCCCCCCCCCCCCCCCCCCCCCCCCCCCCCCCCCCCCCCCCCCCCCCCCCCCCCCCCCCCCCCCCCCCCGGCACTAGTTTTGGAGACTCTTTTTCTCCCTGGTCGGCGGTCTCAGAACGGCTGGCAGCACACCCGCTTGCTCGCGGGCCCTGGGCCTCTGGCGTCGCCGGGACTAGGACAGCTCGGGGCACAGCCCTAGGTCTCTGGGACTCTGCGCCCCTCCCGTCCTGGCTTTGGAGCCAGCGAGCAATGGGTCCCTCAGCGGTTCTCTTAGTTTACCGTATCGCGCAGGAAGGACTCGGACTTCGGTGTGTGGAGGAGAAAGCGGCGGAGGGTAGGGCTTGCCCCACTTTCACGTAAGATTTAGAAGGTTGGCGTGGCTGTAAGCGTCTTGCCTGGGTTTTCGAAAGTGAACATTAAGTATTTTGGAGAACATGGTTTCAGACAGCTGACTTGACGCCTAGGCTTCCCTCCGTCCGGCGGGCCGCCTAGACCCGGTCCGAGGCCGGCACAGCGGCGCCGCGGGGCCTGCGCACACTAGGCGGCTGGCGCGGGGTGCGGCAGGTGTGCCTTCCAGGTGAGCGCCCGGGCCAGGCCATCCAGAAGGTTCCTTTTCTCTCGTTCACGTCAGACACCGCTGGAAATGCCCAGAAATAGCGGGGTGAAACTTTGGCCGGGAAACAGGCCTGGGGTGGGGGCGCGGCGAACGGGGACTGGAGACTCCGGGCTGCGGCCGCAGCCTGCAGACGCTGTTGCAGGCGGCCTCCTGGCAGACGCCCGCCCTGTCCTGGGAGGAGGACCAGAGAGGCGGGGGAGCAGGGCGGCCTGCAGAAGGGCGAGGCCGCCGCGGGAGCGCTGCTCCACTGAGGAGTTTTTAAAGAAAGCATGTGTGCGTGTGTGTGCGGTCAAATGTGCACACCGTAGAAGGCACCGTTTTAACCATTTTTAGAGGGCGCGACTTTCACAGTGTTGTGCAGCCGTCGGCACCATCCATCTCCAAGACTGCCAATTTCCTAAACAGAAACTCTGCTCAGCTACTTCCCCACCCTCCTCCACCAACTCCTGGCAACCACCGTTCTGCTTTCTCTATGGTTTTGACTCCTTTGTTTACCTCGGGTACGTGGAATCACACAGTACCCGTCCTCTTGTGTCTGGCTTATTTAGCACACTGTCCTCAAGGTTCATCCATGTCGTGGTGTGTGACAGGATCACCTTGATTTTCAAGGCTCACGTTCCATGTGTGCCTAGAAGACCACTGAGGACGTTGAACTTACTGTGGGTGTGTTGGAGAAGCTGGCCAGGCAAATGTGGCCTCCCTTCCTTCTGCTGCTGGTCTGCCTCAGGGGTTTCTCCTCTTTCTGGGTGAGCAGTCTAGTGAGGGGCTGAGCCTACTCCGCATGGCGGGTCAGCAGGACAGGACTGTGCGGAGACAGGCCAGGCCAGCTCTTCAGGGCTGCAGGTGCTCCCAGAAAGGAGAGAGCTCTATGGACCTAGAAGGAACCCATGGGCTGGGAGCACTTCTCAGAGGCGGGCAGAAGGACTTCAGCTGGAAGGGGGAGGGCCAGAGAGTTGGTAGGGGAGGAGGACACAGGCAGGCCAAGCAGCAGGGAGGTGAGCAGCAACCTGTCCTCACAGGCAGTGAACATCTATTTCCAGACCTTTCTGAAACGGACAGTTTAAGGTGACTTTCTGCTTTCTCATGGCTCAGTTTTCCTTTTGCATGGAACTTTAGAAAGCCAACTTTGTGCTGCTATATCAAGAAAAGCCATGAGCTCTGAAATTGGAAAGATCTAGATTTTTCTGCTACTTTGAACTGTTCAACCTTGGGCATATTTCTTAATAACTTGAGACACAATGTTCCCATCTTTGGAATGGACATACTAGTATCTGATTTTCAGATTTTTGAGGGTGTTAATGTATTTGAAGTGCCTAGCACAGTGCCTGGCATTTAGGGGATTCTCAATAAATAGTATAAATGGTAGAAGTAGAAACAGTGGTAATAGTAGCAGGAAAGTAATAGAAGATGTGTTCGTTCATTAAACAAATATTAATACTTACTGCGGCCTGTTGTGAGCTCAGCACCGGGGTAGGTGTCAAAGGTATTGTGAGTGGGACAAGCAAGAGGCTTGCACTGAGGAGCCAGGCGGAGAGGGAGATGACGCATGAAAGAGCAAAATGATATACCCATAGGTGAGACTGTAAGGCTGTAATAACTCAAAGTGGTTACCTAGGTAGGTACCTAGGTGGGCAGGGGACAGAAGGGAGAGCCAGGAGGGGGATGCGGAAAAGAGATCCGGGAATGCGCTCTGTGTGTCTGAGGAAGAGAAAGGACACCGTGGGGCTGCCCAGAGAGCCCGCAGCAAGGTGGTGAGAGGTAGTTTGGAGAGTTCAGCAGCCAGAGGAG
This sequence comes from Lepilemur ruficaudatus, assembly GCA_963574885.1. Taxonomy (NCBI): domain Eukaryota; kingdom Metazoa; phylum Chordata; class Mammalia; order Primates; family Lepilemuridae; genus Lepilemur; species Lepilemur ruficaudatus. The sequence goes on from CAUYRT010080667.1 coordinate 2,406, forward strand.
TTGGGATTGGATTCTAAACACACTGGGAATCCATTATAAGGGTTGAGGTAGGATATGATGTGATCTGATTTATGCTTTAAAAGACAGCCTAAAACTTGACAGCAACAAAAAATCATTTAAAAATGGGCAAAGGACTTGAACAGACTTTTCTCCAAAGAAGGTATGCAAAGAAGCACGTGAAAAGATGCTCTACATCACCGTTAGGGAAATGCAAGCCCAGGCCACAAGGAGATACCGTCTCACACGCGTCAGGATGGCTACTATCAAAAAACCAGAAAATAACAAATATTCATGAGGATGTGGAGAAATTGGAACTCTTGTTCATTATTGGTGGGAATGTACAATGGGACAGCTGATGTGGGAAACTGTATGGTGGTTCCTCAAAAGATTACACCTACAACTACCATATGATCCAGCAATTCTACTTCTGAGTATATACTCACAAAAATTGAAAGCAGCAATGCAAACAGATACTTATATTCCCATGTTCATAGCAGCATTATTCACAACAGCCAAAAGGTAGAAACAACCCAAGTTTGTGAATGGATAAACAAAATGTGGTATATACTGGCAGTGGAATATTATTCAGTCCTAAAAAGGAAGGAAATTATGTCACATGCTACAACATGGATGAGGACATTGTGCTAAGTGAAATAAACCAGTCACAAGAAAACAAATGCTGTATTATATGATTCCACTTACATGAGGTTCCCAGAGTACTCAGACTCATAGAGACAGAAAATAGAATAGTGTTGCCAGGGCTTGGAGGATGGGGAGTTAGTGTTCACTGGGTACATAATTTCAGTCTGGGAGGATGAGACGGTTCTGGAGATGGATGGTGGTGATGGCTGCATAACATCGTGAATGTACTCAATGACATTGAACTGTACACTTAAAAAATGGTTAGGATGGTAAATTTTACGGTGTGTATATATCTTAACCACACACACACTGAGAAGGGATTGGAGAGCAGCGAGCGTGGAGATGGAACAAACCGGCAGGCTGCTGGAGGTGGCAGTGGACAGGACAGGGGCAGATGGACTCAAGACATAGCGTAGACAGGATGGCCAAGGACTGAATGCAGGGTGAGGAGGGACAAGACCCAAAGAGAAGGCCATAGTTTTTGATCCATACAACTATGTGTACCATTTGTTGACATGGTGGCAACTGGGGAAAGGATGTATTACAGGAAAAAAGCAAGTGCTCCTTTTTGTGCATATAAGATTTCAAAACCACTTCACTGAGATATGGTTGACAGATGATAAACCACACAAATTTGAAATGCATGATTTGATAAGTTTTGGCATATGTACCTACTAAATTTGAGGTGTCTATTAAATATCCAAGTGGGTATGACAAGAGGTCAGTTGGATATTTGGATCTGGAGTTCAGGGGAGAACTTGGAAATTACCAGCCTATAGATGGCATTTACAGACTCAAGACCCAACAAGAGCATATTGGAAATAGGAAGAGTTCTTGTCTTTTGAATACCACATGTGCTGGATTCTTTTGATCTAACTTGGTCATTGCAACAGCCTAAGGGGGAGGAAGTGTACCATTGTGATAGAAAATGCTAATCGTAAGCCAAGATCCACTCTTCTCTTCACTTATAGAAATAAATTTTACCTGGGATTTGGATACCAGCCGGGCACTGCCTCTCCCAGCCCTCCTTGCAGTACTTGGGCCAACAGCTGTTCTTCCTGTGGAGTGTGAGTAGAAGTAACGTGGGCCACGTCCAGACTGGGGCCCATAAGACAGTGTGAGGGCATCATCCATGCTCTCTGCCCTCTCCTTACTGAAAAAATGGCAGTGACCACAGCTACCTTGGAAACCCTGGGCCAAAGATGGCTCTCAGCCAGGGGCCCTCATTGACTGCACGGGTCAGAACCACCTGCCAAGCTGTAACACTCACGTCAGACTGTCACGTGACAGTCAGACAATCAACTCTGTTGTTCTTTATCCTCCTGAATTTTGTTGGTCTCTTTGTTACAGCAGTTTATTCTGCTGTGTCTAATATTACCAATTCATGGGTGTTGGGAGAAGTTAAATAAGATACCCAAGAGCACATAGCTAAGATCCAAATATTGTCCCATCTAATTTTAAAACCTTGACCCATCTGTTGGCTCAGACCAATAAAGACTGAGAGGGGGACTGCGGTTGTCAAGCATGTGGGCCCCAAGTCAGAGCCAGCCCTGTAAGCACAGCCTGCTGAGTGCGGTGAGAAGCAAGTCCTATCAGGTGGAGGTAATTGAAGAGCATGTGGCCTATACAGCTCATGCCCCAGAGAAACAGCGTAGACGAGTTGCAGGTCTTCCTACCAACCACAGTACCTGTGTGGGGGGACCCAGTAGAGGTCATGCACTCTAAGCTCTTCTACTTTCCATGTGAGCCATGCTCAGTTCTTCAGGATTTCTGGGAAACCTGATTCCCAAAGCCTGTCTTCAAGATGTCTGAGTGTTATGGGATGCTGATGAGAACGAGGATCTTTGGTTTTGGTTTCCATGACTACTAAATAGGCTGAGAGGTATTGCAAATTTAAAAAGTGCTTCTTAGATGGGCTGGGGAAAAGCAACATCTTGACCTTCACATCACAAAGCTGAGGAAATGCTTCCTGTCAGCATGATGGCATCCATCCAAAAAGACAGGTCTGGGGACGATGGCAGAGTGGCCACATGGATGGCCTCTGCTGTCACACCAGGTAGGCAGAGCCACTCCAGGCAAGCACAGTGGCTGATAGGGCTTTAGGCCTCAGGAGTGCCTTGAATTGTTGCTCTCCACTGCCTGCTTTGCAGCCGAGGCCAATCGAGGGAGCTAAGCTGGTGGTGGTGGCTGGAGCCTTCATCTGAAGGGTGAGAAGCTGTCGGATCTCTAGGACTAGTTCCCAGCTCCAGGCCACTGCATAACATACTGTCCAAATGGGGATGCCTTTCAGAATGAAAGGGAACAATGTTCATGGTGACCTGAGACAAACAGGTCAAATGATATTGCTTGGGCAAGCTAAGATGGATGGTCTCCGGGTCCTACGAGTGCCTGTGAGAGTCTCCGCCTTGACACATTGGCCTAAACCTGCGAGCACCTCTAAGGACCCCTCATTAATGTCTTTTCCATACAGAATGACCCTGTGCTTTTTTTATGTGTTTGCTTTGAGTCAGGTTGCAATGTTATACATTAATAAAAGGAATACACAAAGCCTTCATATTTTCATAAGTGTCCCAAGAAAACAAATGCTTTGTTTATATTTAGTCTTTCTTCCTGTGGTCTTGCAGGGAGAGCTACCCAGGGTGGTGGCATGGAAGATAAGTATAAAATCCCCAAAGGCAGATGCTTCTACATCCTAATGGAGTTTCTGACTTCTTTATGGGCTAAAACCTCTAGACTGGTAAGTCTACCAGTGTGCTTCTTTGGATTTTCAACAGAGCATTTTGTGTGTCTTATCCACTCAAGAACATTCCCACAGCTCAACACGGTTCTCCCAGGGCGAGCTGCCGGCTTCAGTTGCTGCATCATTCCCTCCTGCTTCCTTCCATGTATCTGGCTGGTGGAGACTGGAGCCAACTGACCCTGGTCCTCTCATTCTTGAAGCCAAACTTAATCTTTGTGCCACTGCCCAACCCGTCTCGTTCCCGGTCTTCTCTTCGCTGGAGTCCCATTGTTCTTGGTATTCCTCATTAAGGCAGCTTTCTCTTTCAGAACTCTGCCACCTCCTGCCTTCCCCAATTTGGTGGTACCTAAACATGCTTTTGGATCGTTGCTCCTCCTGTTTTCTTCCTTGCATCTCCTGCTGGTGTCCACCAAGCTCGTCAGAAGTGCTGGTGCTTCATGGGGCAGAGACCCCAACTAGAGAATGAAGGATGGGTCCCTTGTGCTACCCTGGAAGAATTCTCTAGCAACATTAACATTTGACATTGTTAAATGTCAAATAGGCTCTGTTGTGTGCATGCTGGTGACTGTCAGCTTGCAGTTAGAGCTCAGTAAATCTTGTGGCCTTGCGTTGGCCCCTGGGGTACTGCCGTCCACCTCATAAAACTATTACTTAATTAACTGCGGCTCAGCATAACCTGCAGCCTCTGCTTCTGGCCACAGCACCAGATTTGAGTGTGCACAGGGGCCCTGCTGCGTCTGTGCCTTGAGGCTGGCAGGCCCCTGGCACAGCAGAGAGAGCCTTCTGTGCAGAGCAGAAGGGCAGGCCTCTGGGATCGTGGAAAGCATGCAGGGTGGTTACAGAGCTCCTTCCTCTGTGGTCCGAGCTCAGGGCTCAGAAGCCTCTAAGGGGCACGTTTTCGGCAAATTGTGTTTCATAGATGTGACATGATTACAAATAAAAACCATCTTTAATTGGGGAAATGCCAAGTCAGTGGTCATTTAGAAATATTACTTAATGTGTACTCTGCTGGGAACTCGGGCATTTAGACCCTATTATCTGAATTACAAATAACAGCTTCCAACTTTTCTAGCGATAGTAATGAATGTAATGGATGTCAATGGCTTCAGGTGAATACTTTTGAGCATAAGTCACAGAAAGCCACCAAATGATTGAAATTTGTAAAAAATGAGTTCATGAGTAACCGTAAAGCCACATGTTGATTAGAGGTGGGATTGGGGCCGAGAGAGGGCCCGGCAAAGGGCTGTTGTGGAGTCCAGCAAGTTATACGGGTCACCATGTTGGATCACATGATGGATAATTTTTTTATTATAGTTAACATAATTGAAACTTAGTTCATTTTAAAGGAAGACTTTATGTAGTTTAATGCAAAAAGGGACAGACTTCTGTCTAGATTATCCATAAGGTCCTTTCCAACTATGAGGACCTTTTAGGACACTTTAAACACTTTTTTTTTAACTGGAAAATATACTATATACAATAGGAAGAACATGAGCTTTGGAGTCAGATATGTCTGGATTCCATCCTGGATCTGGGACTTGCTGGTGATATGATTTTAAAATTACTTCCCCTCTAAACTTCATTTCCTTGTCTTGAAAATGGCCTGATATTCTTATTTTATGAGGTGGTATCAAGGCTTAAATGAACTATTACATGAAGAGCCTTTCCTCAATTCACCCAGTACGTGTGGCACAAAATGCATTTCCTAATGATGATTTTATAAAATGCAGCAGATATAGAGTTGACAGTAAAACAACGCAGGGACTGGGGACCCTGACCCCTGTGCAATCAAAAATCTGCATATAACTTTTGACTCTCCCAATACTTAACTACTCATAGCCCACTGTTGACTGGAAGCCTCACCGATAACATAAACAGCTGGTTAACACAGATTTTGTATGTATATGTATTATATTGTATACTGTGTTCTTACAATAAAGTAAGCTAGAGAAAAGAAAATATTATTAGGAAAATCACATGGACAGAAAACATATCCATTATTAATTAAGTGGAAGTGGATCATCATAAAGGTCTTCATCCTCATTGTCTTCACACTGAGCAGGCTGAGGGAGAGGAGGAAGAGGAGGGTTGGTGTTGCTGTCTTGGGGGGACAGAAGCAGAAGAAAATCCACTTGTAAGTGGACCCACATGGTTCAAACCTGCGTTGTTCAAGGGTCAACTGTATTCCTTTCTCCTTGCCTCCTGGGATGGGGGCAGAAGAGTCTCCTCCACTTGGCTGTCCCCTCCTACACGTGGGGCACCAAGGCAAGAGTGACACAGTGGAAGGGGAAGCATCTTTTTCAGGAGCAGCTCTGCCAGTTTTTTGGTGACACACATGGATGCGACTCCAGTGCTCTGTGCAACTTGCCATGGAGCAGTGTGCGAGCCCTGCCAGCTGGCACTGGGCGGTGGTAAATGACAGGGTCAGAGAACAGGCTGCACACCTATGTGTCAGGAAGTTCAAAGTACTTTTGAAGAATCCTGGCCTCTTTACTGTCTTGTCTCCAATCACAGTTAGCTAGAGGTAGTGGCCCTGAACTGCACCCAGTCAGTGGGTGCCCTATTGTGTATGAGGCACTTGTCCAGGCCCAGCAACAGACAAGACAAGGATCCACACCCTCCTGGTCCTCACGTCTGATGGAAGGAAACAGTCCATCAGGACTGAAGTGTAGAAACTCCATCAATAAATACTTGTTGTCTGGGACTGAATTCTCCACCACCGGGCCCCACGACCCCTGAGCAGGGACTCTGCACCAACATTCCTCCTCATTCTCCTCTGGTTCCTCTTTGAGTCAGACCTGAGAAATTTTAGGCTGGGCGTACCCCATTGAACAGGCACCTGCTGAAAGGCAGCAGGATGGACCCGGGCACATCAGCCTTGAGTTCCACACAGAAAACCCCTTTCATAGAGTAAGACCTCGATATGGATTGCACAAAAGGCCTGGGAACAGGACTTCCAGAAAGGCACTGGGAGGAACTAGGGAGACCTACCCCCAGCAAAACAATCATTTAAAGTAAAATGCAGGCCAGCCATTTAAAGCATCTAGTAATTGTTCTAAGGGCATACAGCAAAGACAGAACCAGCATTCAAGACAATCTACTAAATCTTGATAAGAATAGCAAGAGCCACACTTGTCCCCATGTCCCCACAGCCCTTCCCACTAGCTCTGTGTGATGAAAGCTCTTCTCTGGGCTGGTGGAACAGAGAAGATGGGGTCTCACTCTCCCCCAGCTCCCAGCCTAAGGTTGCAGCTCCACCCCAGGAGGGCCAGGCCATCTGCATCTCTCATGCCCCCCAGGCTTGTGTTGTGGAAGTGCTATCGGGCAGGCACGGCTTCGAAGATGGGGATCCCTCCCGCACATGGCCTCCACTGGTGGGGCGAGGGCTGGCCCAGAGCAACAGAACAAGAATATAGGGACCGATTGCCTCCCTCCAACTCACTGGAAGGAAGGAGCTTCCGCACAGGAAGGGGCTAGCTGGGAAATCAGGGGCCACCATCCTCTCGGCGCCTGCTCGTACAGTCAAGGGCATCACTCCAGGATGAGGAACAGACTTGAAAGCATCCACCAAGCCACACACAGACCATCATCGCAAGGCCTTGAGCCTTTCTTGCTCCATGGGCTTAAGCACAACCTCTGACCAAATACTGACTAAACAGAAGTTACTCTGACCCAAGGGCAACTCCTAGGAAGCCAAGTCCAAAAATAAAATCACACTTACCCCTGGTCATCTGAAAGACTGTGCGCATGCCCGAGGCTGCACCTTTCAGGGAAGAGAAACTGTGAGCTATGAGGCCCTGGCTGAAGACAGGGCCAAATCATAAACTCCCGGAAGTGTGAAAGCAGCCTCCAAGCCACACACAGATACAAGGACAAGGATGGAAATCCAATTGGCTGAGGGGCTTAAGCACAACCTTTGACCAAAGGTTTATGCAGCTGAAGGGTGACCCCTAGGAAGCCAGGCTAAAGAGCATATGCAAGGGAAAAATATCTGAGCAGGGACATTACATTGCAAAGAAAATAAAGCCTCAGATTTAGCCCAGCCAAGCCACTAACCAAGTAAACAACTAAATAAGAAAATCGAGCCATCAATGGGACCTCAGTATCCAGAGTTACTACAACGCACTATCTAACATGTCCAGTTTTCAACAAAAAACTATGAGGCATACGAAGAAACAGAAAAATATGGCCAATACACTGGAAAAGAACAAACAATAGGAACTGCCTTTGAGGGGGCCCAGGTGTCAGACTAAGCAGACAAATATTTCAAAGCAGAACATACAAATGTATTCAAAGAACTAAGGAAACCATGTGTAAAGAATTAAAAAAGAGTATGATAACAATGACTCCTACACAGAGAATATCACTAAAGAGATAGGAAGTATAAAAAAAGAACCAAATGGGAATTCTGAAGTTGAAAAGCACAAAGAGAAAAATAAAAAAAAAATTCACTGGAGAGGCTCAACCGTAGATTTGGGTTGGTAGAAGAAAGAATCAGCAAACTTTGAAGGTAGATAAGGAGAGATTATGCAACCTGAAGAACACAAAGAAAAAAGAATAAAGAAAACTAAACGGAGGCTCAGAGGAATGTTGGACAAGCATCCCAACACACACACACTGGGAATATCAGCAAGGCCATGGGAGATCTTTCTCTGTAGGACAGTTAACTTGAGATTATTTGAGCTACTCCAGGGGGTGTTATCTATAACAGATTTTCCAAACTTTTTTGACTGAGAACTACAATAAGCAAAACATTTTACATTGCCACAGTCTAGCATGTATGTGTGTGTGTATGGCTCAGAAACAGAGATTTCATGAAATAATACTTATTCTTACTATATATAATTTGCTCCAGTTTAAAAAACTCTATGTCTTTAAAATTTTTATTTTTAATTATTTTATTTTATTTTTTATTTTTACATTTTTTATATTTAATTGTTTTGAGTCAGGGTTTCACTGTGTTGCCCAGGCTGGAGTACAGTGGCTATTCACAGGCTTTGTCCCACTGCTGGTCAGCACAGGAGTTTGGACCTGCTCTGTTTCTGACCCGGGCTGGTCCACCCCTCCTCTGGCAACCTGGTGGTCCCTCGCTCCCAGTAAGTCACCATATTGATGCTGAACTGAGCATGGACAACTGAATGGCACAGCGCACTGCATCCCAGAACTCTTGGGCTCAAGCAATCCTCCTGCCTCAGTCTCCTGAGTAGCACAGACTACAGGTGTGCAGCATCATGCCTGGCTCTTTCTTTTAAAATATTATTTATACTGATGGCCATGGTCCACTGAAATTATCCCACAACCCTCTAATGGGCAACTTGCTGGATGGGAAACACTATGCTAGGGGATGCTTTGCCCACTCTGGGCCAACAGAGTAAGAAACATCTTGCCCTGCAGAGCCAACATGTTTTCAGCGTCTCCGGCCTGCTTTTTGGTGCTCTTTTATCTCACCTGAGCTATGCGGTGCATTCGATATCATTTATTTCACCAGTGAATAAACCACTGAGCACTACCCATATACCAAACACTGCTCTAAGCTCTGGGGATACATCATTGAACAAAATTAACAATTGGATCCTTGATCTCATGATCTTTACATTCTGGTTGAGGGAGATAGATACTAAACAAGGTAAATAAGCGAAATATATCACTTCTTATATGGTGATAGGTGCTATGAAGAAAATAAAGCCAGGAAATGGGAATAGGGGGGGTTTGTGGCTGTGCACATGAGTAAAGATCACAAAGAGATGAGAAATGAGCCACAAAAATATGTTGGGGAAGAGCCTTACAGGCAGTGGGAGCATGTGCAAAGATCCTGTGGTAGAACCATGCCTGGAAAGTTCAAGGAATAGTAAGAAGGACAGAATGGCTGGGGTGAACTGCTCAAAGAAGAGCAACAGTAAGAGAGTGAGTGGTCAGAGAAATAACAGGATCAGGTTATACAGGGCCTTGCCGCCCCCTGTAAGATGGCTTGACTTTTGCTATGTATAAGACGAGAAGCCATTGGGGGAGTTCTGGGTAGTGGGCTGACATGATCTGACACACATCTTAACGGGATCACTAGGGCTGCTCTATGGAGATTAGACTGAAAGGAAGGACCCAGGCTGACCAATTAGAAAGCTCTGTAGCCATTCAGGGGAGAGAAGAGGAGGGTAGCAGCAGGACCGTGAGCGGTGGAGGCATTAGGATCTATTTTCAAGGCAGAGCTGACAGGACCTGCTCACGGGCTGGCCACAGGATGCAAAAGGCAGGAGTCACAGATGAGACCATCCTCCAACACTAACTAAGGTGCTTGAGTCCCATCCCACTAAACATCATTTTAGCTGCTAGGGCTGAGGGAGACATTCACATTAAAATAGAAGGCACCTGCAGACCAAGATCCCGGTCCCATTAAAAACAAAACAAACAAACAAAAAAACTATGGTTTTGGCAGGAGAGGGAATTGTAACAGATCCACAGGAGGGTGCCCTTCCCGTTCCAAATCGCACGCGCCGGGCCATCGCGCGCCGTCCGCGAGACCCTGGCTCACTGTTCTGTCCTAGGTGACCGGCCTCGGTCTTTTTTCCTTAACCTGAGCCAAAGGACAGCGAGGGGGGAAATTGGCTACGCCCCTGGCGACCTGCGCCCTCCCGCCGGTCTGCCGCGCGGCCGCGTGTGCTCACGCCGCCCCCTGCCGGCCGGCGCCGGGTCTGCTCCGAGGGAGCCGGTGGCTGACCCTGCTTCTTCCTGACTCAGCCAGGCTGGATGTCTGCGCCGGGAGGCGGTGAAGTTAGGGCCCCCACTTCCCCCTTTTCCCCCATTTCTGACAGTCTAGTTTCAGCGATGTTGTTTTTGACAAATGCTACACACTTGTGCTCTGAAGGGACTATCTTTATGTAGCTAGAAGAAATAAATGAATTCTTGCAAGAATTCAGACATGCACAACTGGCTTTAGTAGCTTCTCCATAGCATGCTTCAACAGAATTCCATCTTTCGGTTTGTGACACTCTTCATTGACCCTCCCTCGCCCCCGCCCGCCATGCCTCAGCGCTCTGCCTGTGCACGGAGAGGTGCCACGCTGGGCACGACGGTTTTGTTGAGGAGTCTCTTTTGTAAATCTCACTGAAAAATAAACGACATACTTTTGGTGACTGGACAGGATTAGGCCACCCTGTGCACCCTGGAAAATCTGCAACATGGACACTTTCTGCTAAGTGGAAAACTGAGAATTCAGCAGTGGAAAGCCTTGTAAAGAAAACCACATGTTGTGGCTTACAGGTCAGTTGCTGTCCTCCCCGGAGGCTCTATAGTTCTGGCTTGGATATGCTGATCCTTCAATGCCACATCCGTCACACTGTCCTGGCACATAGCCGGCCCTGGCGCTCTGCACCTTCATCGTCCCAAACAGCACAGGTTCCTTTCTGACTTCATTAGTGTTTTGACTGGAGTAGTTCTTTATTGGTGGTTTCTTTGAGCAAATTATCCTTTAGATGGATGGGTCAATGCTTGTTCAATGAAATCATTCTTGTTAAATCAAGGTTATTCTGAATAATGCTTTTCCCTGTGGAATTCATTTTTCTGTGTCTGAGTGAGATGTTGAAGTGCATTATGTGCTGACGAAATGCATTTACATTAAAAGAGATTAGATAAAGGGGCCTCCTAGCTGCTGAGGGTCCCTGCTAGCCCATCCACTGCTGCTGTGCCAGGGGTTCCCTGCCCACAGATTGTGGTTTCCATGCAAGTCCTGGGCTGGGAAAAAATCTTAAGGATCCAGCCAGAGAAGATTTTCAGAGCCAAATACCTAGGTTTTCTTTTTTTTAACTAACTTTGCTGATTTTGGCAAACACTTCCACCTATAGCACTTACTGCATTTACAAATAATAAAGTGAGCTGAGATAGGAGGGTAAGTGTTTCCTGATGATATAGTCAGATTTCACTGTGTATGATACCACCACAATAAGAGGCAATCTAGTGTCGTGCACATCATGCATGGTTTTGATCATGTGTTTTCTGGGAATGAATTAGTAGCACATGGGGATGGGTGCTGTTTGGGTGCAGGCATGTGCACTGACAAATCCATCATAATTGAGACAGTTTATACACTAAACTGGATAATTTGAAGATTGGTACAAAGAAAGTGGCTACGTGCAGAGAATTGTTTAGTGTAGATATTTTAAAAACAAGTACACAAAATATATTTTATGGGAGTAATAGGCAGTAGATTTGAAACAGTAAAATAGAAAAGATAGATTCATGTTTTTTAGGAGCCAGTGAAGCTATTTTACTTCTTGTTGTAAGCTTGTGTGTGGAATTGGGTCTGAATGAAGTGACTTGCTATATGGAGGTTCAGAAAACCTTGAAAAAACAGCCAAAACCAATTGAAGTGTCAAAATATTTCACAGACTTAGACTGATGTCATAGATGTGAGGTTACCTTCCCCTAAGCTTATCACAGGAACCAAACTAATAAAATTCCTTAGAAATAGTTATGAGAAATTCAGACTTTGCAACCTGCTTTGAGGATTTAGAGAGTCTCAGTTAACTAGAATTTTATTGAGTGCCTTTAAACATTTCTTCAAATTTGAGCAGAAACTTTTTCATTTAAAAATAATTTTCCACTTAAAGTTGAAATAAAAAAGAGAATTCCTGTACAGTATACCCTTCATCCAGCTTCCCCTAAGGTTAACATCTGACGCATTTGTATTAAAACAATCAAAACCAGGAAATTAATATCAGTCTAATACTATTAACTAAAGTACAGACCCTTAGTTGGTTTCCTGTGAATTATGTCCTTTCTTTCAGTTCCAGGTTGCAACCTAGGGTCCCACATTGCAGTTAGTTGTCACGTGTCCTTAGTCTCTTCCAGTTATCACAGAGACCTTAATAATAACAATGACAGTCATCATGCTTTGCATTTCCACTACAACTCACTGGGGTGTACTACTTAGATTTCACCCCAGGGATGTAGGATTCCATATCACAGTGCGTCGTCTCAGAAGGCGAAACTCTGGGAGCTAGCTTCTCTGGCATGAAGCTCTCTGATAGCTTCCCTGTGTTCATGAGGCTTGCTAGCTATCAGGAGAGAGTGGCATTTCTTCAATTTGTGATGCCATTCAGTATCAGAAAAGCTCCAATTACATTTTATACATCTTCATAAAGAGAACAGCAAATAATTAAACACATCAACAAATAAATAACTATAGTTTTCTAGGAATGCCAGGAAATACGCATTTGATTTATTTTTGTTTCCTCTTTTTACAATTACCCTCTCTTTTGTGTTTTATCCTTTCATACAGCCCCCTGCTCTGTTTCTAATCTCTGAAACAAAAGTCATTTTGGATGGGGATACTTTAACTTTTTGCAGTTGTGGCTTCTGGAATTGACCCTTGATGTTACTGTTATAATGATGATAATAAAGGTGATGAAAACTGCGATGTTATAAGCAGTTTCTACCCTTGAACTCACAGGGCTTCAATATCTGTTCCTTTGTTCATCCTACGAGCATACCTACAAAGTAAGAGAGAAAAAGTGGTAGCACCTCTGTCCAGGAGGCAACCTCTGTGTCATGTCAATTTGATTTGCATTGACTCTAACACCAACACCTTCCTCTTTGCAGTGCTTTGTCATATTGGCCCTTGAGGGCAGAACCTGCTGCTAGTTTTTCCCCATCTTGGTCTGCTCTGCTGACTGATCTTCTACTTCAATCTTGGATATAAAGCCCATTTCATCTGCTTTAAAACTCTCATCCTAGGTAAACATATCCATGCCTATGACTTCGTTTCATTTCAGTAGCAATTGCTCTGCATCCCAGGGGCAGTGTTAATATCTGCTCTGCTCGCTTACTGACTCCTCTCTAGGACATAATGTACAGTGCTTGGCACATGCACAGAGCTCAGAAAATACCCATCCCGCTCCTCAAGCTCCAGAACAGGTCTCTTACTACTTGCTCAACATCTCCAAATTGACGTCTAGCAGAAACCCCAAACTTGACATTTCCCAAACTGAGCGTCTCATTTCCTAGGCCAGTGACCTTCATCTCCAGGGTCCCTTTTGTAGAAAATGGCCCTACTGCATAAACCACTGTGCAGGCCAGCTTCCTGGCCCACTCCCTCACGTTGTGATTCAATCTGCTGCTCCAGCTGGCTGCTTCTCCCTCCTGAATACTTCCGGGACTTGCCCATGTCGCTCCATCCTCTTGGCACTGCGTGGGTGCAAGGCAGCATTGCTCTGTCCACTGCAGCTGCCTGGCTGCCTTCTAGGCTTATTCCTCAACCACCCAACATTCCTCACACCTACACTCAATAAACACATGTACACATGTGTGGGCACACACATGCACACACATGTGTGCACACTTCAGTGGGTTGTGATGCTATCATAAGGCATCAGGATGAATAGGATAAAGATAAATTAGCAAGGTAAAGAGTAAAGCCCTCTCCTCACAGCTCTTGTCCCTTTGTCCACTCTGGCCTCTTTCCGTGCAGGTCTAGAAGGTTTCTGGTCCTTGCATGTGCTATCTTTCCATGTGGTGTGACACAGGGTTTCCTCCACCTGCCACAGGGCCCATCCCTTGCCAAGCATCCTCCTCACCTCTTTCACCCCAACCCTTAGGGCTTATCTTACATGTGCCTTCTTCAAGGAGGCCTTGCCTGACACTCTCTCCTCTCCAGCCTCAGCTCAGGTTACCCTCGCTAACTCTCACACTCTGTGCATCACCTGTATAGTGAAATGTGATGTCCGCGCACCAAGAGGGCAGGGACTGCATTTGTCTTTCTCACTGCTGTATTCAGAGTACCTGGTGACAGACAAGCAGTAAATATTTGCTAAATTATCAGATTGATTAATCAGACGTTTTCTATGTAATGGCCAAGCTCATTAACTTAAATCAGTGAAGATGAAAATATTGCTTCTTGATTGCAAGTTAGTTATTTGGCAGTGTGAAACTGGGTTTGAATTTCTCAGTTAGGTTTCCAGGAGTACTATATCTTATACAGTTCAAGAGGACATTTATAGAGCTGTAAATTCATGTGCACTTAATGCTAACTATTTATAATAGTCTTATAGTAACTTAGTACATCATAAATGTCTAAAGTCAAACAGCCCTTGGGTTCCTAAGATAAAAAAAGCAAATGAGATTTTATGATCAAATTGAAAGTTAAATTGTAGAACTATATAATATATAAATTCTGGCAATACTATTTTTACCTTAGTTGAAAATATATTTTGGTCATATGTTTTAATATATTTAGAGTACTAACATAACCATATTTGTAGTGTGATTATTGATATATTACTTTTATCCAGCTAGATATATTATACCAAAATATTAAAACCTAGAGGAAACAAATTTTATAATAACTTTATTAGTTATAACTATGTTAGAATAACATGGAGGCCCAGATTTTAGGTCAAGGGTGTCTAATATTATTATTTAGCTTTCTCTTATTGTTTTATCTTTGCAATGCCCTGCCCTATATTTTATTTGTTAAAATATCTCAGAATAATTTTTTCTTAGATATCCTCTTCATGGTACTCCAGTCCCCTCCATACTGCCCCACTCCAACCGATCAACCAGCCTGCACCCCCCCCCCCAATCTGGCAGTGCTGGGCCTGGTAGAAGCAGTGCACCTCATGCCCAAACAGCTAGAACGGCTAGGAGGTCCTCACTTATGTTGAGTTGGAATCTGCCCCCTGCCCCACAGCTTTTGCCTCTTAGCATTCTCTCTAATGTGACTTCTGAGTTCAGCAGAGCAAGGCCCAGTCCATTCCTCCAAACCAGCCTACCAGGAACCTGAAGGCAGCAGATCACATGGTCCTGAGCATCCTTCAGCTGCTCTTGCTTCTAGCCAGTCATCCCCAGCGTGGCAATATTTTCCACCTCCTTCACTGGCTTGGTCTCTCTTCTTGGAGTCTAGGAAATCTGTACTGTTTTTCTGGGGAAAAATGAGAGTCACTCAGGCAATGTATCAGTCAGGACCCAACCAGGAGACAGAAGCCTCTTAGTAATTTGAACAGGGAAAGTTTAATATAAAGCAGTATTAAATGCAATAGGAGATCCTGTGCGTCCCTGTTTGAGCAGGTGGGACTCCTGCCTAACCTAACAGCCCAATGGCTGAAGCCAGCCTCAGAGCATAGCCATTTGTGTTGGTGCCTAACCCCTGACACCTGGCAAGCTCGACCCTCCCCTCAGTATCCTGCAGAAGTGGCTCTGGGGTCCAGCCTTCTGGGCCAGTTGTCATCACACCCCTGGGGCTTCTCTTATTCTCACCGTCATGGGAGCTGGGCACTAGTGTTTCCATGGTATCCAAGGGAAGAGTCCACATAACTGATTTTCGTTCTTGTCCCTGTGTAGCATTTCAGTTTGAGTTCAGTACATATTATTGTTGAATGGTCTGAGCAAGAATATGTAGTGAGTTGGTATTCCTGTTAGAGCAGGAATGACTGAATATTTGGGAATGGGTGTTATAGACAGGCCAGTCTTCCTTTTAAAAAGAGGTATTATGGGTTGAATTTTGTCCCACCCCTGGCAATTCCTGTGTTGAAGTCCTAAGCCCCAGTACCTCAAACTGTGACCTTATTTGGAGATACGATCTTTACAGAGATAATCAAGTGAAAATGAGATCTTTATGGTGGGCTTTATGTCAATATGACTGGTGTCCTTATGAGAAGAGGAGATGAGGACACAGACACACACAGATGAAAGACCATGTGAAGACACAGGGAATAGACAGCCATCCACACGCCAAAGAGAGAGACCCAGAAGGAACCAACACTGCAGACACCTTAATCTTGGACTTCCAGCCTCCAGATTGTGAGAAAATAAATCTCTGTTGTTTAAGCCACCACTAGCTACTTGTGGTACTTTGTTATGGCAGCCCTAGCAAACTAATGTAGCAGGTCATGCCATGTTTTAATTATTTATTGCTACATAACAATCTATACTACTCCAAAACCTAGTGGCTTAAATCATTGACCATTTTTTTTATAACCCAAGACATTTTGGGTCAGGAATTTGGGAAGGGCTCAGCCAGGCAATTCTTCTGCTTCATGTGGAATTGCCTGAGGTCACTTGGTGGTATTCAGTGGGTGACTGAGCTGGTCTGGATGGTCTAAAACTCATGTCTGATGCCCAGGGTGGGCTGAGAATGGTAAGCCACTTGGGCTTGGCTGGGCCTAAAGCCTGGAGTGGGTACACTTGGCCTCCACAGCTTCAGGGTAGCTGAACTTCTTATATGGTGTCTCAGGGATCTAAGAGTGAATGTTCAGCTAGCAAAACGGACACTGCACAGCCATTTATGTCCTAACATGGGAATATAGCATCATTTCCACCATACTCTCCTGGTCAGAAGAGCCGCAAGCCCACCCAGATCTAAAGGGAGTGGGGGTTAGTCCCCACCTCTCAGCAGGAAGAAGGCCAAGAATGTGTGGCTATGTTTTCCAATTTCCCTGTGTGGTACCTTGGGGAGAACAAGGGAGGTGAGTTGGAGTTCAGTGTAGCATCCTTTGTCATTTCAGTAATAAGCTGAATAGCTTTGGGCAAATCACTTGGACTTTAGTTTACCATCCTGTAAAAAAGATAGGATTAGACCAAAGTATCTCAGGAATGTTTCCAACACTAAGATTCCGGGAATGGCATATACATCTAGGAAAGTCTTATTCAAACAGGATCCTAAAGTGCATAACATCTCCTGGGAAGTCAAGAGTGAGGCATCTGAGGTGGAGGGATGCATTTTGCTCTGTGTTTGTGGCTGAATGAGTGACTGGGACTGTATTTTGGGCAGCCTCTGCTATGTGGTTCTCTCTGGATCTGGTGGCTAATGTGCTGTTGGAAGGTGGAAGGGAGGGTCCCATGTGAGGACAAAGGTAGCCAGCCTGAGACACCATCACAATGTCTAGGGCTCTGGGGCACAGCGCAGGGGGGCAAACGTGAGCCCCAGAACATAGGGTTAGTGTGGACTGATGACTGTTAGGCTGGTGGGCTTGGGAGGGGAGATGCTGAGGTAGGTTCCTAGGGACCTCTGGAGTGGAGCAGGGGGTGTCTCTGAGTAAGGAAGGATGTGCCTAATAGGGTCTCCCAGGCTGAACACAGGAATATGGGCAGGGGTTTTCTTAAACCTGGAGAAGGCAACCTTCCACCTTGTATGGGAGAAGAGGGTAGACGTGAAGCAACAAGGCCACTAGATCACAGCGCTGGGTCATCCACAGGGTCCCGTGGTTACCTGTGCGTCAAGATCCAGATCCTGCTTGGCTGGTAGGAGAAAGAGCTGAAGCTGCTGCAGAGTAGACCTAACTGGCCAGTGATGCAGAACAAGTGGGTCCAGGCTGGATGGGGAAGCCCGGAGACCAGACAGAACCTTTGAGGGTGTAAAGGGAAGTGCTTTCCTCACTCAGGATCGATGGTGTCATGTTGGACAGAACTGAGTAGAGTCGGGGCCCAGGCAGGCATGAGAACCCTAGGGCCCCGTGGTGCCAACAGCCATGCCTTGAGTCCATTTCCTGTTTCATTCTTGTGCAGTGGGGGTGACCTTCTGGCTCTCCAACTGTGCTCAGAGCATCCAAGGAAAGAGTGCCTTGTGCTTGCTTAAGGAGGGCCAGGGGATGAGCAGTGCTGCGTGTGTGCAGATGGGGGAGTTTCCACAGCAGAAATCAGCATGGGGCCCCCACGGGGAAGCAGGACATACTTGGTGTGGGGCCATGCCAGCCAGCCCCTCTGTCCATCTGGAGATGTGATCTCTTGCTGAAGCAGAGAAGTCTGCTCGGACTTCAGAAGTTCAGTTCTTCACAAGCGAGGCTGAGGCTGGATGTTGGCAGCATCAGTTAAGTTTTTCTTTGCGGGTGTTTGCTTTCCTTATGTTCCTGTAATAGCTCTTTCAGCTTTGTGACTCTTGTTGTTTCTATAAAACCAAAGCCAACGGTAAAGATAAGCCGGCAGAAGGAGAGCTGGGATTATGATCAAGCCCCTCAAGATAACTCAAGTAGGGCTGGATTCAGAGGGTTGTACAACCCTTTGGCTATAAAAAGATTTTAAATCAATATCTCTTTTCAGAATAAGTTGACGAAGGATTTTATATGGGAGTAGAATTCTCTCTTTGGCTTTTAGAATCAATAATTGAGAGTGATAGAAGTGGGGTTTTGTATCGGATGAAATGCAAAAATACAGAAATTATTCAAATAAAAAATGCACCCAACGATTGCTGATCAGAGCGGAATGGGCTATCTTAGCAGGAAGCAGGAACCCCTAGCTCAGGGGTGACCCGGCAAAGGGGATTGTGCGTAGGGCTAGTCAGTGATTTCTGAGGTCTCACGTTCTCCAAGAGCTTGGGATTCTATAATTCAGGCCTCAGCTTTTCTCCTCCAAAGACAGCCTTTGAATCCAAGACCTTCACATGGGAACTACAGGCCTTGTCTGCCGTTTTTTTAAAAAATGGTTCTGGGGTATGTGTTTATGTGTCCCCTGAGAGGAGACCAATTTAGTCCTAATTGTGGTTTCTTTACCCTCAAATAATCAATGTCAGGCTTGTGTGGGTCTGGGCTTTTCGTCCAGGAGCTTGTTTTTTAGGCAAAGCCTTTACAGCATGATAAAGTAAACATGCCCAGAGGGGCTGCCACACACCAGCTGCCCCCTAGACCCAGGAAAACTCTTCTGCTAACCCGGGGTGCACCTGACCCCACAAAGCAAGGCACAGCTTGCCTAATATCTCACAGCAGAGGTAGGATTAGAACCTTTAGCCCTGCCTATGGGTGGGTCTGAGGTGGCTCCCAAGGAAGGGAGGAGCATGAAAGGAAACTGAGCCTTGGCTGGAAGGCCGGGGATGGGGTCTAGCATTCCCGGCCCAGTCGGCAGCCCCTGCCCTGCTCTGTGCTCGGCAGGCAGGCTGTGGGGCACACACAGCCCTCGCTCAGGCTGGGCCCTGACCCAGGCAGCCTGCGAGGCTTTACTGTGCCTTCGCCAATGTCCCACCTTAATTCCCAAACACAGATTAGTGGGCACCCTGTGCAGTTCATGAGAAAGTCGTCCTTCTGTCTTCCTGGAAATTCCCCGGTGAGTGCCTCCCCGGGCAGGAGGACACCTGAGGAGGCAGCCGCACCAGTGGCGAGGCCGTCCGGTGTAGCGGGCTCGAGCGGGAGCCGTTCCGCCTATGCTCCGGACTCGCCTGCCAGTCATCCTCTCCCAGACCGGTAACGGCAGCGCAGTTTGGGAATGCCTGGGCAGATACAGAATGTTCATGCTAAAGCATCAGTGATACGTAAGTATCCTTTTATTTCTACATCAAAGTATACATAAAAGAAACGCCTGTGCCTCAGGGGGACCACAAAAATAGTAATAGAAGCCTGGCCGTTCCCGCCTCCTGCAAATAGCTGGCTCTGAGCAGGAAAATGGATCATTTCAGATTCTTCAGTCTGCGCTTCTTGGCCCTTTATCAAACTAATAAGTTTGATGTGAGAATCAAACAGTCGTCACCAAGCAAGACAGCTGGCCTGGGTACCACACAAAGCCATATAGAGTTTCACAGCCCTCTTACTCAGAGCTGGACACCCCCACCCCAACCCAATTTATTAATTCAGTCGGGGTCTTGGGGAATATACAATTTAAGCTGAAAAACAAGATTATGAAGGGTATTATATATCAATCTGGTTACCAAAAAAGAGGCTACAGTCCAGCTTCTTCTTGACACTGTGCGGCCTTCCCAAGAGGCCCCTATGCAAATCCAGAGGCTTTGTGCTGACAAAGGCTTTTGGTAAGATGGGCCTCAGAACTGACTATAAAGATTTCATTGGGAAAGCTTTGAGAGAGAGTTTCGTTTTGAACACGCTGTGAGTTCTGAAGAGGCCCCAGCATTGTGCAGAAGTCTGTCAAGCAATGAGAGCATTCAGACAAACACGCGCTGCAGGTTTCCTTCAACACCCAAGGAGGGGCAAGTTCAGGGGCCTAAAACTGTGAAGGACTCAGCTGGTATGGCACGTGGCACAATTGGACTTGGGTTTACGTGAAGGGAGAGACTTTCCGGGTTCTGGATGAAGGTACCCATCCTCTTTGTGCTATGGGCCGAAATGCGTCCCCTGCCAATTCCTATCTTGATGTTCCAATTCCCCGACTGCTCCATACCTCAGAATGCGACTGAACTTGGAGACAGAGCCTTTTTAAATAGGTCATAAGGTAAAATGAGGCTGTTAGGGTGGGCCCTACTCCAATCTGACGGGTGTCCTTATAAGAAGAGGAGGTGAGGACACAGACACACACAGAGGCAGGACCACGTGAGGACACAGGGAGAAGACACCATCTACCAGCCAAGGAGAGAGCCCTGGGGAGAAACCAACCTGCCGACACCTTGATCTCAGACTTCCAGCTTCCAGAACTGTGAGGAAACAAATTGTCGTTTAACCACCCAGTCTGTGGCATTTTGTTATGGCAGCCCTAACAAACTAACCCATTTTGTAATGAAGAATGACCTTTATTAGGTAGCTCCAGTGACGACTTAGGGACATTTTCAAGTGACTGAAAACGCAAATCATTAAGATTTCATCTTACAAAAGAAATCATTATAATGTAATGAATGAAAAAGATATAGTCCCTCCCGTCCGTCCCACCCCACCCGGCCCCACCTTGGGAAGTTGCAGGGGACTCAGGCCTGGGTGAGGGGTGCTGGGCAGGTACTCAGTCAGGCCTGTCTGCCGGGCCTTAGCTTTGTAACAAGCAGGAACCTGACCACATGAACTCAGATAGGAAGGAAAGGTCGCTTTTCTTTACTTCTCAATCAAACCTGACTCCGAGCGCTTATCCTGCTGAGGCTGTGGACAATCCATGTCATCATGAATAGGCTACTACTGATGTTTTTTATTTTTATATTTTTTATTTTTTAAATTGTGGTAAAATATATATAACAGAAAAGGTACCCTTTTAACCATTTTAAAATGTAGCGTTCAGTGGTATTAAGTACATCCACACTGCTGTGCTATCATCACCACCACCCATCTCCAGCACTCTCTTCATGTTCTCAGGCTGAGATGCTGCACTGATTAAAAACTAACCCCCTGCTCTGCCGGGTAGGCTTCTGCTGGTCTCCCCTGGGGTCACTTATGAAGGACAGTCATCTGGAGGCTTGACTGGGGCCGGAGAATCCATCTAGCCTCACGGGCATGGCTGGCACCTCAGCTGGGACAGCTGGAACAGCCTGGGGCTGCCTGAGCCCCGCTCTCTCCAGCAGCTCTTTTTCCAACGGGGTCCCCAGACTGCTGACTGCAGTAGCTCAGGACTCCAGGAGGGCAGCCATGGGGGCTGCAGTGCCTTGTGGGGTCTGGGCTCCAGAACGCTGCCACGGCACTTCTCCTGCACTCTGTTGGCCTCCACAAGTTGTGATGCCATAGGACTAGCTTGGGGGAAGAGACTGCACCTCTGGATGGGAGAAGTGCACGTGCATTCAGAGACGGGAGGATTCGGGGCCGCCACCTTTCAGACAATCGACTGTATTTCCCGACCAAAGAGATTTAGTATTGTGTTAAGTACTGTATTATAAGACATCTGGCACAGAGTAAATGCTCGAAAAATAGTGGTTGACTGATTGTATAGGTGCTGCCTGAAGGTGAGGATACCACAAAACAAGAAGGTGACAGTGGTGACGTTGGCAGTTAAACTTCACAACTTTGTCAAGAGTTTTGTGCCAAGTCCTGTGATAGTAAGACCAACTCTACCAGTCGTGAAGCACAGACTCAAACCAATGCTTTTAGTCCATTTTATTTGAATAAAAATAGATTAAAGCAAAATCTTACTTCTCTTTCAGTAAGAAATGTACTTCCCATGTCACATAGCTGCAGTCCATTCTGTTCCTCGGCCATCAGGGTCTGTCAGTTCCACCTACTAGATATCCCTCAAATCCGTCTGCTCCTCTCCGCCCTATTCCTCTCCTTGCCTACCTGTCTCGTTGGCGGGGCTTCCCATTCACCTTCTGGCCTCCGATCTCACTCCTCTTCCACACTACTACCAGTGTGCCAGTGTGATTTTTCTTTTTTTAAATTTCTTTTTGGAGACCTCTGTACACTGTCCCCTGGGCCTGGAGTGCCTCTCTTGCCACCCTTAACAGCCACCTGATGAAAATTCCTACCAATGCACATATCAACATTTGAAGCCTTATCACACCTCATCCCATGCAATTATAATACATAAAATGATTTAAAGGCAACATTTCTGAGCTGGTTCAGCCTGGAGTAATATCTAATGGTATCACACAGAGTCACAGACATTGTGTAGAAGACCAACTTCTACACAAAAGTTGGTCCTCCTCTTCATCCTTGCTGTAAGATTTTGATGTGGCTCAGTTTCTCACATTCTCTGTGCTCTTGGAGAGGCAGGTCCCTGCTCCGTGGGGAAGATTGTTGTTTGCCCAAGTCATGATTCAGTCATGGGCTTGTCATGCAATGCTGGGCAATGCACAGTGTGTAGGCATCTGCAGAAGGATTCCTAGGAAAGCTTTCTGCACTCTTAAGAAAAGGCACACAAAGAAGAAATTATTTTTTTATTTTTGCTGGATGTTGTGCTATTTGCATATGATAAGTCACAACTTGGTAAGAATGTGAAGAAGATGACAGAATTGAAAGTAGAAAGGAAATTTGGTCCTTGATGACATTCCTGAATTGCAGAATTAAGCAACTCTGGAACTGACCTACATCTAGATATTTTGGTGTGAGACAAGACAGGTTTCTGTATTGTTCATGTCATTTTAATTTGGATTTCCTGTTACATGCTGGCCCAAATTGAGCCATAGGCACTTGTCTGAACTAGTAACCTCACTAAGGATAGGAATACTTGATTAATTTATTCTGAGCTATATGCCTCATCCCTGAAGTCTATTATATAGTGTGTAATATAATGTTTTAAGAGTATTTTTTAGATTATTTGTTCCTCATTATTTGTCCATTTCATATTTGTGAATTTAACTACTTGCTGAAATCCCTAAATCAATGCTTTAAGTGCTTTCATGGATATTTGTGGACATGTGCATGTGTGGACTAATGAAAAATTGGAGTTGCCCAACATACAAGTACCTAGCTGGGGTGGGACAAGGCAATTCTCTGCCTTCTTATTTCAATTCTTGTACTATAAATAACTGTCCTTTTGCAATCTATTTGGTGTCACATTTTTACATTTTTTCGGACTTTTGTTGGTGATTTTGCTGTTTAAAATGGCCTCCAGACACAGCGCTGAAGTGCTGGCTAGTGTTTCTGAGAACGAGAAGGCTGTGATTTCCTCAGGGAGATGATGTGTGTGTTAGATACGCTTTGTTCAAGTATGAGCTATAGTGCTATTGGCCACGAGTTCAACGTTAGTGAATCAATACTATATATTAAATAGGCTCCTTTAAACAGATACACATATAAGACAAGGTTATGTATTGATCTGTTGATAAAAATATTGTGGCCAGGAGCTTGTAGGAATCTTACCCTGCATTTCCTCAAGGAGCAATGCTTTCGTATTCACTAATCCAGTGTTTGCAGTGACTTTATAGGACATAAATACCATGAATAATAAGAAGCAATCAACTACATAAGATGTATAAGCTAACAGGAAAGAAATACGAACAGTTGTGTTAATGTGTGCTTCAACAGTAGGATCGTAGAGGAAGGAGGACCACAACTTATCTGGAGACATTCTGGAAGACTTCATAGAGGAACACTATCTCAGCTGGGTCTGCAAAGATGGGCTCATCAGGTGCTTGAAAGATGGAGGAGTGGGGCCGTGTGAGGCCATGTGGGGAACATAGGTGACCAGAAGAGTAGCTTCAAGACAGAGAATGCAAAAGGAAGCCTGAGAAGGTAGACTGGCATGAAGTTTCCAAAGCTCTTCTGTATCAATCTAAGGAATTTGGGTGGCATTTTCTCTGCATCCCCCTCCTCTTTTCTCTGCATCCTCAGCCCTCCTGTTCCCTGACTGTGAGAATAAGACTGTGGGGCTGTGTGTTTTTCTTTTCTTTTGTTTTTTCTTTCTTTCTTTCTTTCTTTTCTTTTTGTGAGACAGGGTCTCACTCTGTCTCCCTGGGTAGAGTGCCATGGTGTCATCGTACCTCACTGCAACCTCGAACACCTGGGCTCAAGCGATCCTCCCACCTCGGCCTCCCAGAGTGCTAGGATTACAGGCGTGAGCCACTGTGCCCAGCCTGTGTGTGATCCTTTTGATTAAGGACACAGCTGGTCAGTGCCCGTGGCTCCATAGCTGTACTGTGCCAGGAAGAATTTCCCTCCTAAGAATTTGGAATTGAAACTGGAGGGACTAAAAAGACTTGATTAGAACTCGAACTGGGAACACATAAAACTTTGTCCTATGCATTGATAAGCACAGAAAGATGGCAGAGAAAGAGAGAGAGAGAGAGAGAGACAGAGACAGAGACAGAGACAGAGTCAGGGGTGGGAGGAGAGAGAGAGAGACTGATTCTTAGGGATTGGATTTTGTTTCTCCAAAATTCATATGTAGAAGCCCTAACCTCCAATGAGACCGTATGTGGTGACAGAGTCTTCAAAGAGGTAGTTAAAATTAAATGAGGTCATAAGAGTAGGGCCCTGATTCAACAGGACTAGAGTACTTGTAAGAAGAAAAAGAAACACCAGGGATGGAAATGCACAGAGAACAGGCCATGTGAGGACACAGCAAGAAGGAGGCTGTCTACAAGCCAAGGACGGAGGCCTCAGATGACCCCAACCCCACTGACACCTTGATCTTGGACTTCCAGCCTCTGGAACTGTGAGAAATATAAGCTGCCTTGTCTGTGGCATTTGATTTTGGCAGCCCTAGAAACTAATACAGAGACAGATAGAGAGACAGACTGAGGCAGAGAGAAAGGAGGGACAGAGAGAATGAGAAGCAGGGACAAGAGAACTATGGGATGCCAGAGAGCTGAACAGGGAAGGTGACTGTCCTGGTTTTAGAGTTTCTCCATTTCCTACTTCTCGTCTCTTGCGGGGCTAGACTATACTTCTTGTCCTTGGGTTCTATGGGGCTCCCTCTGTATCCTTATGGGAACCAATTTTTTCTCAATCTATTTGTAATGAGTTTCTGTTACTTGCAAAGAAAGGAAGAGGGGCACATGGAGGAAGTAATGATTTTAGCTTTAGGCAGGTGGAGTTTGCAGAACCAGGTGCAGCTGCCCAGTCAGTAGTTCAGGACCAGACCTCAAGGCAGAAGAGACCTACCAATCCCTCTCTCGGACCTAGCTCCACGAAGAAAAGGATTTCTCTGCCCTGAGCACCTAGCTCCAGGCCTGGAACATGGCAGGCATTCAATAGTCACATGTCAAATGAGTAGAGATTGACTTGCTACATAGTAACAGACTTTGGTTTTCATAGTTGAAGATTTTGAGGGGCCTCAATGATTCTTGTTCTGAGCAGTAACTCTCTTTTTGAAGCCCTGTTACTGGAGGAGTAGAAGGCACAAGAGCCTGGGCTTATCACATACAAGCTCGAGAAAATTCCCTGGAAAATTATTTCTTTTTTTTTCTTGCTAATTCCTCTCACAAAAATCCCTAACATTAGCTGATTTTCTTCTTCTTGTTTTAATGTTTTTCCTCCTAAAAGTGGAGCAGGAGAAGCCATTACAGTTCAAAGTTTCTTTTAAGCATTTGGTATGTAAATGTCAACATACTTGCATGTGGGTCTATTGGAAAATATACAGACAGAGAGAGAGACCCTAACATTGGCTAGTAACAGCCTCAGCACAGGAATCAAGCTCACTTGAATTGTTCTTTAAGCTGTTTGGTGAATCTCCAAGATGTTCCTGTTTTCCAGGTGTTTTCTTTCTGGGCCTAAGGGCCTAGAATGTAACTTAAGAAACAAATTTGGAGGCATGTACTTGTCAATAGATGTAGCTGGGTGCAGAGATTTTGGGTGAGTCTATAGACCCTCCAATCATGCTGAAGGCATGGCTGAGGAAGAAGATTAAAGAGACCAAATTTCAAGTCACTGCCTTGGAAAAGGCTCAGATGAAGATGGAAGGGCCTGGTGGTGCTGGGCATTAAGGGACATGAGTGATTCCGGCCACTTTACTTGCTTTGAAAACCACACCAAATAGTTTTTCCATTTTACATAGGGCTTGGAACTTCTATGTTCAAAATAACTACAAACAGATGTGTTTGATTTCAAACGTTCTCCCAAAAGACCACACCTGATCCTCTGCAGGGGAAAGTGACACATAACCCCCAGAAAGCAGGGCCCGTCTGTGATAGTGTCATTTATCTTATTTCCCTCCAGATTGGGAAAGACTCAAACCCAAATCAAGTTGTCTGCAAATGGCTTTGAAAACATGTACTGAGTTTCATAAAAGCTGAATGCAAAATTAAACGTGGTAATTCACAGATGTCATTGAACTTCAGAGAAGGAGAAGGTGGGAGACATAGGGAAAGGTAGAATACTTGAGGGAAAGCCCTGAAAAGCCCTGGATTTTGTCTGTTTAACTTGATATTTTACTCTATGTAGTTGTCTGTGGGGTCCTTTGTAGTAAGGGCTGGACATATTGTGTGTTGCATTCTAAGGTGCTGGTTGTAACTAAAACACCCCCCACATACCACTACCATCACCATTATCATCACCACTGCCACCACCACCACTGCTACCAGCACCACCGCCACCAAAATTATCATCATCACCACCAACATCACCACTACCACCACTAAAACACCACCCTCAACATTTAAAGCCAGACATCTCAGGCAAAAAATGAGGACAAAATGTTAGCATATGGAAGTCAGCCCACCCTGGATTTATATTTACTAAATCTGCTTAAGGGGATTAAAATCCTAATTTACCAGCCATCTGTTACAAAATTCCTCCAAACCATCCCTTCTCTTATGTCAAGATTATACATCGAAGTCTGGTCTTGTTTGGCATTTTTCTCCACAATTCAGCCAAACCCTTACTGGAGGAATTTAATTTATTTCGAGTCTACCTCTTGCTGGTGTTCCTGCATTCTTACCTGGCCGTGTTCTTTGTATTTACTTTGGCTGATGCACCGTCACATAGTTAGATTAAAGGAAATAGCTCTGTGTCTTCTAAGTTACTAACGCTAAGGGGAGCATTTAATCTTTTGAGTATCAAGAGGAGAAATCCAAGTTCAAGATATGTGTCAGCGAACACATGTATTCCCTGTGCTGAAATTTTCAGGGATCATGACTAATGTCTAGTGCAGAGCACACTTAATAAATAGAAATTATGTATCAGAATTAGCCTAGTTTCAACATTTGAAAATGAGTATTTGGTGCTATTTTCAGAATTCTTTGTACTCTTTGAGAAGAGTGCTTTCTTTTTCCTCTTGGTTACTATAATAATAGGGGTAATATTTATTTAAGTGCAAAGTTTATCAATGACCTTCTTGATACAGGTATTCTGCCAGACAATTTAAGATTCATAAGCTCATTTAGTTCTCCAAGAAAATTATGAGGTTGGTGAGTGCTTTGCACAATGCCTAATGCATAGAAGGTGCTGGAGAAATATAAGCTATGATTATAATGATTATAGTGTTCTGGCCCAGAGAAGTTACAGCACATGCTCCTGGTCCCACAACCAGTGAGTGTTAGGGGCAGAATTCAAATCCACTTCTATGTGACTCTGAAACTCAACTTTCCAACTCACCAGGGATGTTCCCCCCATGACAGATCACACACCTATACTAGGGGCTATCAAGGGACTAGTATGGATCCACTCTTATTCCGTTCCCAGGACCCTTTAAGAAAAGTGGAGTGAGAGGACATTCCATAGCTTTGGAACAAACCTAAATTAGACTGGAGGGAGTGGACCTGGAATCTTGGATTAGACCTAGTACCACTGTTATCTACCTGGAGCCACTGTTATCTACGGGCAGCTCCCCCCCTCCCATACCCTGTACACATGCATGCATGTGCACACATATACACACACATGCACACACACTTGCACACAAACACACACACAGCCACATACCCATCCCCATACCTCTAGATCTTGCCTTTCTCTCCTCCCCAGCCTCCCAAGGCTTATTCACAACTCCTGCTAGCACTAGGGTTAGGGAGTAAGAAGTCCCTATGTCCAGCGGGCTGACTGTGGGCCAGCCCTGAGTGGGCGTTAACCACCTGCAACTTCAGAGGAGTTAAGAGAGCTCACTACCCTTCCCCCATCTTCCTCCAATAGTAGCATCTTACATGACCATAATACAAAGACAGGAAACTGGCGTTAGGCTAACACTGTTAGCTAGACTACAGAACTTAGGCGGGTTCCCCCAGCTTTTACCTGCACTTGTTTGTGTAGATGTGTGTGTATAACTCCTACGATTTTGTCCCACGTGTAGATTCATGTAACCAACATCACAACTGAATTCCCAATTATCCTATCCACGCAAAGTCACTCTCTCACACTACTTCTTTGTAATCACATGCTGCCGCACACACACTCCCCCTGCATCCCTGGCCCCTGACAACCAGTAATTTTTTTCTCCATCTCTATAATTCTGTCATTTCAAGAATGCTATACAAGTGGTACCATGTAGTATGGAACCTTCCAAGATTGACTTTTTACACTCAGCATAAAGCCATGAGATCCAATCGAGTCACTGCATGCATAGGCAGTTCACTCCTTTTTATTGCTAAGTAGTGTACCACTGTGTGGACGTACCACTGTGTGGGTGTACCACTTTAACTGTGTGCCCTTCAAAAGGCATTTGCATTGTTTCCAGGTTTTGATTGTCACAAATAAAGCTTCTACAAACATTTGTATGTAGGTTTTTGCATGGATATAACTTCTCACTTCTCTGGGATAAATGCTGAGGAAGACAATTGCTGCATTATGTGACAAGCATATGTTTAGTTTTATAAGAAACTGAAAAAATATTTTCCAGAGCAGCTGCAACTTTTTGCATTCCTACCTGCAATGTCTGAGAGATGCAGTATGTCTGCCTCCTTGTTAGCATTTGGTATTTTCACTACTTTTTGTTTTACCTGCTCTAATAGGTGTGCAGTGATATCTCAGATACCACATTGTGGCTTTAATTTGCATTGCCCTAATGACTAATGACTTTGAGCAACTCTTCATTGCATATTTGCAATATCCTCTTTGATGAAATGTGTGTTCAAGTTAGGTTAGGTTGTGATGCTGATCTTTTCCTGACTTTTATTGCATTTTTATAGTTGTTACCACACTTTATAAGGGAAAATTAAAGTTTTGAGTACTTATTCTATAATCTGTTTTCACATGCATGGTGCTGTATTTGGAGTCTAAGTCCCCAAGAGTTGCAAGAAGAATGCACTACTGTTTTATGTCCCATTAAAGGAGGAAAAGCATGCTGTAATTAAAATATGGCATACCATTGGAGAGAACACATGCTTATTTTAGAGATACTAAAATGTGAGGGCAATGTGCATCTTAGAATAGGAAAAGAGAATATATTACATAGACCTCACTTTTATAGTAAGGCTCAGCCACATGTGGCCTTCTGTACCCTTGAGTGCAGCCTTTTGACTGAATTCAAACTTCACAGAATTTGTTCTGTGAAGTTTGGATTCAGTCTAGGGGCCACAGTTGGGGATCTGGAGGGCCACCTATGGCCTTGAGGCCACAGGTTCCCCTCCCCTGGATGTACGCAGGTAGAGTCAGGCTCTGCACAGCTACCAGGGTCTGGCTTGACCAGAAAGCTCCTTCTGCCCTTGAACCTTGAATGGTCTTGTGTATGTTGGTTCTGTCTCCTTGGGTTATTAGAAAATTCTCGATCTCAAAAAATTAATCATAGAATTACCATATGATCCAGCAATCCTGTTTCTAAGTATACAGCACAAAGAATTGAAAGCAGGGACTCTAACAGATACTTGTACATTCATGTTCATAGCAACATTATTTGCAAGAGGAAAAGGTGGAAATAATCCAGGTATTCATCAATGGTGAATGGCTAAACAACATGTTTTGTACACATGCAAGCGAATATTATTCAGCCTTAAAAAGGAAGGAAATTCGGCTGGGTGCGGTGGCTCACGCCTGTAATCCTAGTACTCTGGGAGGCCGAGGCGGGCGGATTGCTCAAGGTCAGGAGTTCGAAACCAGCCTGAGCAAGAGTGAGACCCC